>JAKCPB010000750.1:0-184208 GCA_021442155.1 Cymbidium sinense | reverse complement strand
AAGCCAAAACCAAACCAATTGATCCTTTTAGCTCTACTTGACCCAAAGTGACCTAAAAAACTTTTTTGAACCAAGTTCTAATCCAACCCAAATTAGATTAAAATAAGCCCATACAAATCTTATATCATGATCAACAATCATTCTAGGGTGATCTACTACCTTGAGTTGGGTCAAACCAAGTCAACTTAGTCATTTGACCAAGTCAACCTTTAGCCCAAATGAAACCTAAACTAGAAAAAACCCACCATATACCAAATTTATTGGAACCATTGCTTCAAAACCATTCATGATCAATGATTGAACATGACCAAATCCTTAATTGAGCCAAAATAATTCCAATTGATCATTTGACCTATGTTAACCCAAATTGGCCTAAATAGCCAAAATGGGTCTGTTGACCTCATTTTTAGAATGACCTCTCAACCCCTTCATCTTAGACATAAGACTCCTCTTAGACTTTAAGAGTTCATTAGTCTTAAGACACATCCAGTGATTAGGTGGACACTCAAATCTAGTTCTAGAAGACTTAGAAGAGTTATCCACAGGAATAGTCATGCCTTAGGGGTGTTAGGAAATTTCCTACCCTTAGCTTAAACCATTCCTCACTTTCCTTCTTTCAAGTAAAAATCCAAATCAATTCCATGATTGAACTCCATATGATTAAAATTCATGATTAAAATCTATGATTGAAACCCATGATCAAAATCCACCAAAAATTCTTAAGTCTAAATTTTGCCTAAGTCCTTAAGCCTCCCTTAAGGATTAACCAAAACTATGATCTAAACCTATTCAGATATTTGAGATTTTCTCATGATCCATTTATATTCACATATTCAAATATATAAATAAAATATAAATTCAAACCCATCAAATCAAATTTAAAATTTAAAATCAATTCATGAAATTTTCCCTAAATCCTTTAAATTCCCTTTAATGGATTTAACCTAAATCTCGATCAAACCTATTCAAACCCTTGGAAATTTCTTAAAACTTATTTATATTTTCATTTTTATTCTCATATATAAATGAAATATAAATATAAATCAATCAAATCAAACCTACAAATTAAATTCCAAATTTAAAATCCTTGAAATTCTCCTTAAGTCATTAGTTTTCTATTAATGGACTTATTCTAAACTTTGATCAAACTATTTTAAACTCATGAGATTTTCTCAAAAATCATTTATATTCTCATTTATACTCATATATATAAATGAAATATAAAAATCAATCAAATCAAAGGCAAAAATTAAAGTCCCAATTTAAAATCCTTCTTAAGTCATTAATTCTCCATTAATGGACTTAACCAAAATCTTGATCAAACATTTCAAACTCATGGGATTTTCTCAAAACTCATTTATATTCTCATTTATATTATATAAATGAAATATAAATATAAATCAATCAAACCAAATTCAAAAACTCAAACTTCAAAACTCCAAAAGTTTCTTAAATCCTTTAAATTCCCTTTAATGGATTTAACCTAAACCATGGTTAAACCACTTCAAATCCTTGAAATTTTCTCATGATCCATTTATATTCTAGTTTGTATTCACATATATAAATGAAATATAAATTCAAACAATCAAAACTTATTCCAAAAATCAAACTCAAATTAACTCAAAATTCAATCTAAGCCTTTCAAGTCAAAATCTCAAACTTAGCCAAATCAATTCCAAATCAAGCCAAATCTTTGATTTTTCTCTCATGGTTTAATCAACCCTACAATCATGAGCTCATATATAAATCCAAACTTCAATCACTCAATCAAAACCTAATTCAAAAATCAAACCCAAAACCCCTTCCCTTCTTCCTTTGAATATGAAATTTTCATATGGATCAAAACCCATTTGACTTCAAACCACTTGTAAATGAAATTATATTTCAATCATGAGTCCATATACAAGATCAACCAACTCCAAATCAAGCTTTGACTAAGCCATTTGACCCACTTAGGCTCACTTGACCCAAAGTGACCTAAAGTACCCTTATGAGCCAAATTTGATCCTAACCAAATTGGATTGAACCAAACTCATATATCCCTCTCATCATGATCAACAATCATCATGGGATGATCAATCAATCAAATTGGGTCAAACCAAGTCAAACCTAAGGGTTAACCAAGTCAACACTTGCCCAAAATGAAATCTTACATAGCCAAATTCCACCATAGGACAAACTGATTGAAACCACTGATCGAAGTTCACTCATGACCTATGTTTGAACTTGACCAAGACAACATTTGAGCCTAACCTAGCCCAATTGGCTCACTTGACCCAAGGTGACTCATTTTGACCTAAAGGGTCAAAATGTGTCAAAACTTGATCTAAGCCAAATTGATTGGAACCAATGGGTCAAGTCCTTCCAAATCACTTATGGAACTTGACCAAAGCCTCAATTGCCAACTAGACCCAACTTGGCCCAATTGACCTTAGACCCAACATGACCTAAAAGGGTCATGTTGAGCCAAAATTGAACTTAACCCAAATTGATTAGAAACAAAGATATCAATTAACTTCATATGACTAACTAAACCTAAACCTACCCTTGACCTACCTCAAATAGGTCAAATGGGTTAAATAGGTTAATTTGACCCATTTGACCTAAATGAAGTCATATGAGCCAAAATCAAATATATACCAAATTGAATCAAAACAAAGGCACCAAAATATTTCAAATGGTCATATGAACTTGACCCAACCCTTGGTTTGACCCAATTTTACCTATTGGTCAACTTGACCCAAGTTGACCCATTTTGACCTAAATGGGTCAATATGAGCCAAACCCAATCAAATGAATTACAAATCCAATGAAACTTGGCCAAACCTAGTTTCTCCACATACCCAACATGTCCAAATTGGAAAAATAGCAAATGACCATTCTACCCCTAGGCCATTGAACAAATTTTGGCTTGATCCATGGGTAATTTGGTCATACCCTCTTCACATTCACTTGAGGATTTCCTAAAAGCTCAAGGGGACCTAGGGGAGAGTGGTGCACCCAATCCAATGGGTTTGGGTTAGCCCATTTGGTCCCTAGATAAAACCCGACCCTGTGGTCAAAAATTAAAATTTTAAACTCCCTCTTGAGCTCAAATTCAAGCACTTGGGAGGTTGGCAATCCACTCCTTGGATCAAATTGACCATGTGCACACTCCTAACTGATCAAACAACCCTCAACCTATGATCAATTGGATCAAAATGGCATGTCCATTGCCGACCATCCGATCCTTCATGGGGGAGATATACTCCCCCTAAACAAACTCAAATGCATAATTCTCTAATTTGATTTAGTGCTAGTGAGACCTAGGAGCCATCAGAGAGTGATAGTAAGCATCCTAGAGCTCATTCCATTCTCCCTTTTCTTGGTTTCCAAACAGTGAAAATAGGGGAAGCCAATTGAATTGCCAACTTCTTCCACACTTCATCTCCTTCCAATTCTTTTTGCAAGCACACTTAGGTGACCAAGTCGAGCTCACCTAAGTTGATTCCCAAGTCTTAAAGGCAAGGGAGGATTGAATTGGATCAAAGCAGAAGCTCAAGCAAGGATGAGTTAGTCCATACATTGATCCACTCAACCTCAAGTACTCATACTCTCAGCAAGGCTTTGTCTCAACCAGACGAAGCTTCTCTAAGGGAATCGAGTGTCGATGATCACCTCAGGCAAGGTATGGGATTTTTTGACCATTAAACTCAATGTGGTGTGGAGCTTTGTGAAAGAAATTTTCACCCCATCAATTTTTGGCCGTTGGATTTTCGCTCTCTGTCTTTAGATGGTATGGGCTGAATTTGGTTTGATTCCATGCTAGATCTAGCTTGGATCATCCCCTTGATCATGGATGGTCTCTGTTGATCAAGGAAAGAACTTGGATGATCTCAGTTGTCCATCCACACATTTTAGATGGATGGCTGAGATTATTCAGCACGTTTAGAAATCCTTTTATCCAATTTAAAACATGGGGAGATTCTCAGCCGTCTGATCTTTGATCGAATGATAGAGGATTAATGCGTGTGTGCCACCACCGCCATTTGGGATGTGACATTTAAGTGTCCCCCTCATAGCACAATGCATGTAAAGCGCACTGACAGACCGCCATGTGTCGCACCATGAGCTAGGGATTAGTTAGGGATTGATAAAATGCTTAATTAATTCCTAATTAACTTAGAGATCTTCCAAAATTCATAACTCTATCTAAAAAATTCAGAAAAATATAAAATAAAATCTTATGGATAGATAATTAAACCTAGAACATTTAAAATTAATTTTGATGAGTTTTAAATTATGATTTTCTCTAAATTTGGGTTTTATTGAAAGTTGTATTTTGCTAATTACTCTTTAATTAGGCTCTGATTAATCCCAAATTTCTTGGGTAAGTTTTAGGGGATGACTTCTATCTCCCCTAATTTTCTTGGGATTTATTAAAGATTTATTAGAATAATTGCATATGGTTTCCTTAATTACCCTCCTTATATAATTAAGCATAATTAGGATATGGTTTGTGATTTTAACTTATGATTAGGGTTTATTAAGGTTAGATCAAATGAATAGGAGGTTTACAAAATATTTTTGGGCATTTCCCCTAAGCTATTCCCTAAATCCCCTCTTCTCTCCTTAATCTCCTTATAATTAAGGGTTAATTCATTAATTATTCTCTTAATCAATTTCTAAAAATTTTAAAAAGTTTCAGAACTTCATTAATCTACTTTGGGTAGATGCTTAGGTGTTTAATAGAATAAGTTAAATTAAGAGAATCCAAACCCAATTCACATGTGTGAAAAGGTCTTTTGAAATTACTTAAGCTAAACCCCTTAGCTTAATTAACTCTTAATTATGAGCCAAATTGCATTAGGCCTTTTCAGTATTAGGTGTATTGCAAATTTACATTCCCTGTGGGTTTTATGTCATCTCATTGGCTCATAATTATTTAGTTAATTCTTCTGGTGGTATAGGTAGGGTTAATTAAGCTACTTAATTCATACCTTAACCTAATCAATGCATAAAATGGATCTAATTACCTAAAATTAAACAAAAATATCAAACACATGTGGGAATAGGTTAGGAATAGCAAACTCATCTCACCTTTTCAAAATTAAATCAAACTTCAAACTAAACAAAAATCACTTTGATTTATTTTTAAACTTCCTTATTCCATAAGAATGTCTTTAGGATTTAAGTGAAATGAGTTTGTGTACATGCTTTCATTACTTTGAATCTTTACCCAACATGTTAAGTTGTATGCCATGTGATTTCATGCATTCATAATTTTGAAATTCAAATTTTAAAATAAAATTGTTTACTTTATGTCAAACTTGCATGTGTTGACTAAAGTAGAAATATGAATGGCTATTATCACCACTAAATCCAAATTATTTTCAAAATACATAAATCAAATACCAAATCTGAAAGTGTGATACTTATGCCTTAATTATAAGTTTGCATGTGATAGATTATAAAGGTATGCTTAGTATATGTTTCCTTTCTTTCTTATGTTAGCATAGTTTTGAATAGGAGTTGGTAAGATGTAGGGTTCTTTTGAAAAGAACCCAACACTTACTTAATTCCATATCATATTCATCCTTATGCTATCACCTAAGAATGGTTGCCTATATTTGCATATATAAATTTCAGAAGCAAAAAAGAATCCATTAAACAATTTTTTTTACATTCTTCTTTTCCATTTCATTTCTTTTATACATATGTTTGTATTTAAGGAAAATGGTATATTGGTCTGGACAACCTCAAGGTTGCATGACTTCAAGTAGCCCTAAGTAGGTCTTGTACCTTACACATCTGGTTAACAATGGCGCTATACTCACTTACGCCTTTCTTACTTTCATATGTGTATGTGAAAATTTGGATAAGGAAATCCCTTTCTACTTAAGAAAAATCATGCATATTCAACTTCTAAACTTTCTTAAATGGATTACTTAACATGCATCATAAAGTGTGTTAAATACTCATTTGCATGTATAGATATGCTTAGGGTCCATCCATATGCATGTTATATATGTTGGGAAAGAATTGAAGTAATGTGTGTTATGTGAATTTTGATTCATTTTATTTAATCTTAAAATGCCTTTCTTTTTGAATAGGTTGGTTTATAGTTTATCTAAACTTAGGATTAATTAAAAGATTTAATCAAACATTCACCTAAATGAAATTAAAATGTGAACTTACCTTAGAAATTACTTAAGGTTAGGGAAGGAAAGAGAAGTTCTATTTTCTTTCTCTCTCTTCATAACTTAGTAATTAATTGAAGGTTTCACTCAAACCAAATTAAAACATGACATAAAACAAACCCAAAACACTTAAACAACTTAAATGAAACCCTCCTTTAAGTTTAACATGTCCTTCATTCTTAAAAAACTTAAACCTAAAGTCCTAGCTAAGCAAACCACACAAACCTTCAAAGCACATACATTAGCCTAAGTCACCACTTCTAGATTTAGGTTAGGTCGGTGCATAGTTTGATGTTATATTTTATTTTGTGATGAATGTTTTTAGACTAGATGTTAAGGTGTATGCTCATAAAATGAATGGTAGGGCGTGCTTAGTCTAACTATTCTTTTCTGTAGGGGATTGTGCTTAAGGGGTGCTATCATAAATGAAAATATAAATGCTTCTTGCTTGCAGGTGCTTATTCCCCTTTGCATAATCCATAGGCCAGGTTGACTTAGTCACCCATGTGTGGGGTGATAAGTCCATTATACATGCTTGGGATTTGTATAGTTTGATTTAACTAACCTTTATTTTACAGGTGTTAGTTAGATTTCCACTTTTCCTTTTCATGTAAAAATTTGTATAAATAGAACTTTGGAATGATTTGTTATGGGGATTAGGATGAGCATTGGTCATAAGATCCTATCTTATGCACCATGTGAAGTCTTGGAGCATCCACTTTCCAACCATCCAAAAAAAGGAACCAAAGAAGAAGAAAAGAAGAAGAAAGAAGAAAAGAAGAAAGAAGAATGAAGCTTGAAGACCCCTATTATAATGAATTCCTTGCTTAATTGTAATTTAATTCATTTGTAATATAAGGGGTAGATCACCCATATTTCATATTTTCGTTTGTGCGAGTGCCCACCACACAAATTTTATTCTTTTTACATTATAAATTGGTTGATGATTTGTTTAGCTTTTGCATTAAGTGGCATGATTTTTCTAGTTTCTTCCTTGCTTTATGTATGGCCTGGATATGAATTAGGCTCTTTAGAGAAAAAAAATCTTTTACCCAACTTAACAACTCAAATGAGAATTAAATAACTCATAACCTCACCTAAAACTTAGGTTCAAATTCAAGATAAAAGAATTAGCAACCCCTTAGCTGGATGAGCATTTCTTTTGTAATATCATGCACAAATGTATCTTATTTCACTCTTGATTGGGGGGACCTTTGCCAGAGAAACATGGCTTGACCTTTGAGAGCCATGATGGAAACTCACCTCCTCCCTTCTTGCTGATTCTGCCAATAACCTTCTTTCTCATGCATTAGTCATAAAAATCCTATTAGCCTGAATCAAAATAATTGTCCAAAATGAAAATAAAATGAAATTTGAAATTGCATTAGATTTAGGTCATTTGAAGCATGCCCTTTGCATGATCTAGTCTCTTTAGGGAGTGAGTTTATAGACTTAGTATCTTTCTAAATAATAACAGCCTAGATATCTTGCATAAGCATAAAGAATTGCCTACATGTATTTAAAATTATAAGAGGAGTTAGTTGGCTGCCACCCCCAGGCGGTTGTAAGTCCAAGCTATCGGGTGGTTTATCCTCTCTTGTGGAGGCAAACCAAATACCAATTTTCACCTTAGATTTAGGTTGTGCTTCCGGCCCTCGCCAAAGCTCCATAGATTTAGGTTCTGAGGTTGCTTTTCCCCTTTAGAGACCATAAACTTAATTCTTCACCTCTTAGGCATTTCTTTAATCTTGTGTTAAGGAATCTTAAGTCCTATACTTCTAATGAAAAATGCAACTCAAACAAACTAAATCAATTTCTAAAACATAAAGCCCAACTATAGGATAGTTTGAGATGCTCGTTAGGTTTTCTAGCATCGTGGGCATCTCCTACTTATCTCCCATTTTGGCTTCGATAATAACTCCATCTTTTGATCAATCTCATTTGATCTTCCAAAATTAAACCAATCAATTGATAGTCCTTTCCTATTAAAATCTTCAAGACAATAATCATTTACCTTAATCGAGAGTTTTTCTAAGGGATCCCGTCCCTTAAGATGTAATTAACTATGAGGGCTTTCCCCTGTAATGAACCCAATTTAAAATAAACTCTGCTTTTCTTTTCCATGTAAAGTAGGGGAAGCATCTCTAGTACATATGTAGACCCATCATCCTTAGGTGTCCTTATTGAGGTGATTATGTCCATTAAAGGGTAGTATTTTCTGTCTTTCGAGATAGTACACTAATCCTTGATGATGTACCTGATCACTTGAATAAGTACATCTGTGGATTTGTGTGGAATCCTAAAAAGATGAATATCTATAAGGTTCTTTTCCTCTTTCATTTCTCACCAATAGATTTGAAAGGCAACTCGAGACCTTTATTAAGAATTTTTTTCCACATGGTCAAACCATGATTTAACCCAGATTAATTGCAGCCAATGGCTCAAGTTCATTACAAATCATTTATTGAACTTGACCAAAGCCATAATTGAGCCCAATTTGACTAATTGGTCAACTTGACCCAACCTAGTCCAAATTGGCCTAAACATCAAAATTTGCCAAAATTAAAATTAAACCCAAATCGAATCAAACCAAAGCCTACAATCATTTTCAATCAACCATCTGAACATGAACAAACACCTAACCCAACCTAATTTGGTCAAATTGGTCAACTTAGCCCATTTGACCTATTTGAATCCAAATGAGCCAAAATCAAACCTAAGCCAAATTAATCAAAACCACTTGAATCAAAATATTTCAAATCATCATTTAAACCAAACCCAAGCCTTGGTTTGACCCAATTTGACCAATTGGTCAACCTAACCTAACATGAACCCATATGGACCCATTTGACCAAATGAAGTCAAACCACACCAAACCAACCCATGAGACCCTAGGAGCTGGCCAAACTTGGCCCAAACTAGTCCTAGATCACTCACACATCAGCCCAAAGGAAAGTGGATGCCACCCAAGCAAATTAACCATTGGAAAAGCCATCTTTCCTTTGGATTCTTTCCATAAAAAGCAAAGTTCACTCTCCCATCACTTGGGCAACCATCCAAGTGCTAAATAGGGTGTGCCTAGCCTTCCTAGCCCAACCTAGGCAAGCTTAGAATCATCCATGGACCAAAGGAAACCCAACTTTTCCTCCCTCCTTCATACCCGAGCACCCAAAGGACCAAGCGAACTCAATCTCCCAATATCTTGCCTTGAGCTCCGTTGACCTCATTTTTAGGATGAGTTCTCAACCCCTCCATCTTAGACATAGGACTCCTCTTAGACTTTAAGAGATCCTTAGTCTTAAGACACATCTAGTGATTAGGCGGACACACAACCTTGTCCCAGAGACTTAGAAGAGTTAGCCATAGGAATAGGTCATGCCTTAGGGGTGTTAGGAAAATTTGCCTACCCTATAGCTTGAACCAAATTCCTCACTTCCTTCCTTTAAGTAAAACTTAAATCAATTCCAACTTAATTAATTTTCTCCAAACTCAAATCAATTCCACATAATAGAAACCCATGATTGAAAAAAATGATTGAAGCTCATGATTGAAACTCAAAATCAAAACATTTTCTAAGTACTTTGATTCGCCTCATAGACTTAGCCTAAATCAAATCTAAATCAATTCAAATTCATGAAATTTTCTCATGACCCATTTCTATTATCATTTATATTCACATATATAAATGAAATATAAATTCAAATCAATCAAACTAAATTCAAAGGGATGCTAGATAAGCCATTTCCAAGTGATTCCAAGCTTCCTAGAGTGAAATCCATTTTTCCATTTTCTTGATTTTCATAGATTGAAAATAAAGGAGCTCCACTTGAAATCCATCTCACTCAATACTCAACACCAAGCCAATTCCTTCTTCAAGCATTCTCAGAGGATCAAATCGAACTCACCCTAACTTTCTTCCAAGCTCCAAAGGCAAGGGAGGGGCTACTTCAACCAAGACTGAGCTCAAGTGAAGGTTAAGTTGGCCTCTAGGAAGATCCATCCAATTTCAAGGCCTCAAAACTTTAATTAAGCTTCGTATCCACTAGACGAAGCTTCTCCAAGGGAATCGAGCACTGGTGATAGCCTCCGGTGAGGTAAGCCATGAAACCAAGCTTAATTTATCCATAGTGTGATCCTTTGTGAAGTAAAGTTTCAACCCATGAGAAACTAGCCATTAGATGTGATCTTCCTTGCATCATGATGGTGTGGGTAAGTTTTGGGTTCAATCCGAGCTCAATTGAGCTCAGATCTTGCCATGGAAGGTGGACGGCTCCCCCTTCCCGTAGGAGAACTCAGGGATGAATCATGGGCCATCCATCCACGCATTTTGGATGGACGACCATGATTAAAACATGTAGGTACCATGGATTATCCCATAAGAACTATAGATCTAATCTCAACTATTCAATCCTTGATTGGATAAATAGGGATAAAGAGTGTAGCACCGCTGTTGACACGGCTATTGACCTTATTTTTAGAATGAGCTCTCAACACCTCCATCTTAGGCTTAGGACTTCTCTTAGACTTTAAGAGTTCCTTAGTCTTAGGACACATCTAGTGATTAGGTGGACACTGCAACCTAGTCCTAGAAGACTTAGATGAGTTAGCCATAGGAATAGGTTATGCCTTAGGGGTGTTACAAAAATTTCCTACCCTTTAGCTTAAACCCTTCCTCACTTTGATCCTTCAAGTCAAACTCCAAATCAATTCTATTTGATTTTCTCCAAACTCAATTCAATTCCATGATTGGAATCCATGATTGAAACCCATGATCAAAATCTATCAAAATTCATAAGTTCAAATTTTCTAAGTCCTTAACCCTTTCTAAGGACTTAGCCTATAGATATATAAACCTATTCAAATCTTTGAGATTTTCTCATAATCAATTTATATTCTCATTTATATTCACATTTATAAATGAAATATAAATTCAAACCCATCAAATCAAATTCAAAATTCCAAATCAATCCATTTTCTTAAGTCCCTTTAATTTTTCATTAAAGGACTTAGCCAAAATCAACTCTAAACCTTGATCAAATCACTTCAAACCCTTGGGATATTCTCAAAACTTGTTTATATTCTCATTTATGTTCTCATATATAAATGAAATATAAATATAAATCAATCAAATCAAACCCTCAAATTAAATTCCAAATTTAAAATCCTTGAAATTCCCTTAAATCCCTTAATTTTCCATTAATGGATTTAACCTAAACTTTGATCAAACCATCTCAAACTCATGGAATTTTCTCAAAATCAATTTATATTCTTATTTATATTCTCATATATAAATGAAATATAAATATAAATCAATCAAATCCAATTAAAAAAAATTAAATTTCAAATTAAAAATTTCCTTAAATCCTTTAAATTCTCTTTAATGGATTTATCCCAAATTATGATTAAACTCTTTCAAATACTTGAAATTTTCTCATGATCAATATATATCTACATTTATATTCACATATATAAATGAAATATAAACTCAAACAATCAAAACCAACTCCAAAAATCAAACTCAAATCAAGTCAAAATCAAATCTAAGCCTTTCAAGCCAAAATCTTGAACTTAGACAAATCAATTTCAAATCAAACCAAACTCTTAATTTTCTCTCATGGTTCAGTCAATCCTACAATCATGAGCTCATAAATAAATCCAAACCTCAATCAAAAATTAAACCCAAGACCCCCTCATATTCTTCCTTTGAATATGAAATTTTCAAATGGATCAAAATCCATTTGACTTTAAACGTCTTTTAAATGGATTTATATGTAAATCATAAGTCTATATACAAGATCAATCAACTTCAAATCAAGCTTTGACCAAGCCATTTGACCCACTTAGGCTCACTTGAACCAAAGTGATCTAAAGTACCCTTATGAGCCAACTTTTGTTCCTAACCAAATTGGATTAAACCAAACTCATACTTGCCTCCCATCATGATCAACAATCATCATGAGATGATCAATCAATCAAATTGGGTCAAACTAAGTCAAACATAAGGGTTGACCAAGTCAACACTTAACCTAAAATGAAATCTTACATAACCAAATTCTACCATACAACAAATTGATTGAAACCATTGATCTAAGTTCACTCATGACCCATGTTTGAACTTGACCAAACTAACATTTGAGCCTAACCTAACCCAATTGGCCCACTTGACCCAAGTTGACCCATTTTGACCTAAAGGGTCAAAATGTGTCAAAACTTGATCTAAGCTGAATTGATTGGAACCAATGGGTTAAGTTTATTCAAAATCACTTGCGGAACTTGATCAAAGCCTCAATTGGCCAAGCAGACCCAACCTAGCTCAATTGACCTTAGACCCAACATGACTTAAAGGGGTCATGTTGAGCCAAAATTGAACTTAACCCAAATTGATTGGAAACAAATATACCAATCCACTCCATATGACTAACCAAACCTAAACCTACCCTTGACCTAACCCAAATAGGTCAAATGGGTCAAATGGGTCAACTTGACCCATTTGACCTAAATGAGTCATATGAGCCAAAACCAAATCTATACCAAATTGAACGAAACCAAAGGTACCAAAACATTTCAAATGGCCATATGAACTTGACCCAACCCTTAGTTTGACCCAATTTGACCAATTGGTCAACTTGATCCAAGTTGACCCATTTTGACCTAAATGGGTCAACATGAGCCAAACCCTATAAAATGGATTCCAAATCTAATGAAACTTCACCAAACCTATTTTATCAACATATCAAAGATACCCAAATTGAAAAAAATAATTAAATGACCATTTTAACCCTAGGCCATAGAACAAATTTTGGCCTAGCCCATGGGTATTTTGGTCATACACTCTTCGCAATCACTTAAGGCTTTCCTAAAAGCTTAAGGGGACTTAGTGATGAGTGGTGCACCCAACCCAATGGGCCCATTTGAGCCATGGACCAAACTCGACCACATGGCTTGAAATTGAAATTTCAAACTCCCCCCTAAGCTCAATTTCAGCACATGGGAAGTTGGCATTCCCACTCCTCTGGACAAAATTGACCATGTGCGCACTCAAAACAACCAAAACGGCTCACTCCATAGGCTCAATTAGATCAAAATGGCATGGACATTACTGGCCATCCGATCCTTCAAGGGGGAGATATACTCCCCTTAATTCACTTATGGTTTCACAGATTCACACTCGATTGGAGCGTAAGAATCTTTAGAAATCATCAGAGAGCTTTCCCAAGGTTCCTAGAGAGGATTTGAATTCCCTATTCTTCAATTTTGCACAGTGCAAAATAGGGGAGCTCAATCCAATAGCTAATTTCCTCTACACTCGATTTCCTTCTAATTCCTCTTGCACACTTGATCTAGGAGCTAAATTGAATTGGCCTAAGCTTTCTCAGCAGTTCTAGAGGAAAAGAGGAGCTCAACTCAATCAAAGCTACAAGGATCTTGAAGAGGAGTTGGTCCACCCATCAATCCACTCATCCCCAAGTCATATGAACTTCAACAGGGCTTCGTCTCCACCATACGAAGCTACCTCATCGATCTCGAGCACCAGTGATCACCTCTGGTAAGGTATGTGATTTCCAACCACTTAGATTAGGGGGTGTTGGTCCTTTGTGAACAAAATTTTTATTGCATGAGAAATAAACCGTTGGATTGGTTAATAATTATGCGTAGATGGTGTGAGTTGAGTCTTGAGTTATTCCATGCTAGATCAAGCTCAGATCTCCCCTTGGATCATGGACAATCTCCATTAATCCTCAGGAAAGAACTTGACTCACCTCAACTGTCCATCCACGCATTTTAGATAGATGGCTGAGATTATTTGACACATTTTAGAAATCTGTTATCCATTTTAAACTGCGGGTCTATCCTCAACCATCCGATCTCTGATCAGACGATAAAGGATATTAGCGCGTGCGCCGCCAGCCACCTTTTCGATTTGAAATTTAAGTGGGTGGTTTACGACGCGATGCGTGTAAAGTGCACTAACCGCTACCTCCATGTGTCACGCCGTGGGATGAGATTAATCAGGGATTATTTATTTACCTAATTAATCCCTTGAACTTTAAAAATTTATAACTCTTGATAGAAAATTTTAAAAAAATATAATAAAAAAGGTTATGGAAAGATAATTTCATTTAGAATATTTTAAAAATATTTTCAATGGATTTTGAATTCCCCTCTTCTCTAAATTTGGGTTTTTTTGGGCATCTTAATTAGCTAATTACTCCTTAATTAAGTCATCAATTAATCTCAAATTTTTAGGGTTCATTTTAGGGGATTATCTCTGCCTCCCATAATTTTCTTGAGATTTATTGAGGGCTTAATTAGGGAAATTGATATTTCATTTCCTAATTACCCCTTTCATGTAATTAAGGGTAATTAAGGTGTGATTAGTGGATTTACCCTATGATTAAGCTTGATTAAGGTTAGACCCAGTGAGTAGGGGTTTTATGGAATAATTTTGGGGCATTTCCCCTAAGCTATTTCCTAAACCCCCATTTCTCTTCTTAATCCCCTCTTAATTAAGGGTTAACTTATTAATCATCCCTCTAATCAATTTTAAAAAATTCAAAAAAGTTCCAGAACTTTATTAATCTACCTTGGGTAGATGCTTAGGTGTCTAACAGCCTAAGTTCAATTAAGGAATTAAACCCCTTTCACAAGTGTGAAGGGGTGTTTTAAGAGTATTTAAGCTAAATCCCTTAGTTTAATTAACTTTTAATTGTTAGCCAAATTGCATTAGGCCGTTTCATTATTAGGTGCATTACAAATTTAAATATCTTGTGGGTTTTATGTCATCTCATTGGCTCATAATTACTAGTTTTTCTAAGGTGGTGTAGGTAAGGGTTAATTAAGCCACTTAATTCATATCTAAACCTAATCAATGCTTAAAAATGTATTTAATTATCTAAAAATTAAACAAAAATACAAAACACATGTGGGAATGGGTTAGGAACAATAAACCCATATCACCTTTTCAAAATTAAATCAAACTTCAAACAAAACAAAAATCATTTTGAAATTCACTTTGATTTATTTTAAATTTTCTTATTCCTTAAGAATGTCTTTATGATTTAAGTAAAGTGAGTTTGTTTACATGCTTTCATTATTTTGGATCTTTCCCAACATATTAAGTTGTATGCCATGTGATTCATGCATTCATAACTTCATGTTTCAAATTTAAAAAATGAAAATTGTTTACATTGTGTCAAAATGTGCATGTGTTGGCTAAAGTAAAATATGAGTGGTTTTTATCACTACTAAATCTAAAATATTTTCAAAACCTATAATGAAATATCAAATCTGAAAGTTTGCTATTCATATCTTAATTATAAACTTGCATGTGATGGATTATAAAGTAATGTTTAGTGTAGCCTTTCCTTCCTTTCTTATATTTGCATAGTTTTGAATAGGAGTTGGAAAGATGTAGGATTCATTTGAAAAGAACCCATCACATACTTAATTCTATACCCTATTCATCCCTATGCCATCATCTAAGAAGGATTTCCTATACTTGCATGAATAAATTGCATAAATAAAAATGGAACTATTAAACAACTTTTGCATCTTCCCTTTCCATTTCATTTCTTTTACATGCATATTTGTATTTAAGGAAAGTGGTATATTAGTCTGGACAATCTCAAGGTTGCAAGGCTTTAAAGTCCTAAGTAGGTATTGTACCTTATACTCCCTCACAATTTATACGCCTTTCTTACTTTCATGCATGTATGTGAAATTTCGGATAAGGAAAACCTTTTCTACATAAGAAAATCATACATGTTTAACTTCTAAAATTTCTTAAATGGATTACTTAGCATGAATCATAAAGTGTGTTAACTACTCTCATTTGCATGTATAGATATGCTTAGCCTCCATCCATATGCATGTTTTATATTTTGGGAAAGAATTGAAGTAATTTATGTTATATGAATTTTGATTCATTTTATTTAATCTTAAAATGCCTTCCTTTTTGAATATGTTGGTTTAGAATTTATCTTAACTTTGGATTAATTAAAAGATTTAATCAAAATATTCACCTAAACAAAATTAAAATGTGAAATTACCTTAGAAATTACTTAAGGTTAGGGATGAAAAGATATGTTCTCTTCTCTTTCCCTCTCTTCATAACTTAGCAATTAATTGTAGGTTTCACTCAAACCAAAATAAAACATGAAATAAAACAAACTCAAAATACTTAAACAACTTAAATGAAACCCTCCTCTAAGTTGACCATGCCCTTCACACTTAGAAAACTTGAACCTAAAGTCCTAGCTAAGCATACCACACAAACCTTCAAAGTACATACATTAGCCTAAGTCACCACTTCTAGCTTTAGGTTAGGTCGGTGCAAGATTTGATGTTATATTTTTTTATGATGAATGTTTTTAGATTTGATGTTAGGGTGTATGCTCATAGAATGAATGGTAGGATGCGCTTAGTCTAACTATTTTTTTCTGTAGGGGATTGTGCTTAAGGGGCATTATCATAAATAAAAATATAAATGCTTCTTGCTTGCACGTGCTTATACCCCTTTACATAATGCATAGACTAGGTGGACTTAGTCACCCATGTGTGGGGTGATAAGTCCAATTTACATTCTTGGGATTTATATGGTGTGATTTAACTAACCTTTATTTTGCAGGTGTTAGTTAGATTTCTACTTTTTCTTTTCATGTAAACATTTGTATAAATAGGATTTTGGAATGATTTGTTATGAGGATAATGATGAGAATTGGTCATAAGATTCCCATATTTTGCACCATGTGAAGCCTTGGAGCATCCACCTTCCAACCATCCAAAACAAGGAACCAAAATAAGAAAGAACAAAAAAAGGAAGAAAGAAGAAAGAAGAAAGAAGAATAAAGCCTGAAGACCCCCATAACAATGAATTACTTTGTTTGATTGTAATATTCATTTGTAATCTGGGTTGTGTAAGGGTAGAGCTTGGCTACCCATATTTGATATTTTTGAGTTTGTGCGGTGGTGCCCGATCACAAACGGTCATTTATTCTTTTTGCGATTAGCTTTATAAATTGATTATTGATTTATTTAGCTTTTGCATTAAGTGACATGTTTTTCCTAATTTCTTCCTTGCTTTATATATGGCATGGATGTGGATTAGGCTCTTTGGGAAAAAATAAATCTTTTACCCAACTTAACAACTTGAAATAAAAGTAAATAACTCATATCCTCACCTAAAGCTTAGGATTAAAACCAAGATAAAGGATTTAGCAACCCCTTAGCTATATGAGCTTTTCTTTATAATATCATGCACAGATGCATCTTATTTCACTCTTGATTGGAGGGCTTCCACCTTTGCCAGAGAACCTGGCTTAACCTTTGAGGGCCATGGTGGAAACTCACCTTCTAAACTTCTCGCTGATTTTGGCCAATAATTTGATTTCTCATGTATTAGTCATAAAAATCCTATTAGCTTGAGTAAAAAATGATTGTCCAAAAATAATAATAAAATAAAATTGAAATGCATTAGATTTAGGTCATTTGAAGCATGTCCCTTTACATGATTTAGTCTCTTTAGGGAGTGAGTTTAAGGGCTTAGTCTCTTTCTAAATAAAAATAGCTCAGCTATCTTGTATAAGCATAAAGACTTGCCTACATGTATTTAAAATCATAGGAGGAGTTTGTTGGCGGCCACCCCCAGGCAGGCAGTTGTAAGTCCAAGCTGTCGGGTGATTTTTCCTCTATTGTGGAGACAAACCAATTACCCATTTTTGACTTAGATTTAGGTTATGCTTCTGACCCTCGTCGAAGCTACCTAGATTTAGGTTCTGAGGTTGCTTTTCCCCTTTGTGGGCCATAAGGATAATTCCTCACCTTTCAGGCATTTCCTTAATCTTGTGTTAAGGAATCTCAAGTCCTAAAATTCTAATAAAAATGTAACTCAAATAAACTAAATCAATTTCTAAAATATAAAGCCCAATTTTCTGGATAGTTTGAGATTTTCGCTAGGTTTCCTAGCATCATGGGCATCGCCTACTTATTTCCCATTTTGGCTTCGATAATAAATCCCTCTTCTGATCAATCCCATTTGATCTTTAAACATAAACCAATCAATTTATAGTCCTTCTTATTGAAATCTTTAGAGACAACGATCATTTTCCTTAATCGAGAGTTTTCTTAAGGGATCCCGTCCCTTAGGATGTAATTAACTATGGGGGCTTGCCCCTGTAGGGAACTTAATGAACATGATTTAAAATAAACCTTCTTTTACTTTTCCATGTAAGTAGGGGAAGAATCTCTAGTACATATGCATACCCATCGTCCTTAGGAGTCCTTATTGAGGTGATTGGTTCTATTAAAGGGAAGTGACTTCTGTCTTTCAAGATAGTATACTATTACCTTGATGACGTATCCGATCACCTGAATAAGTACATATGTGGATCTTGAACTTAGCCAAATCAATTTCAAATCTAGCCAAACTCTTGATTTTTTTTCATGATTCAATCAATCCTACAATCATGAATCTAAATATAAACATAAACTTCATTCACCAAACCAAAACCAAATCCAAAAATCAAACCGAAGTAAAACTCATGTTCACCCTTTTGAACTTAAAACTGTCAAATGAATCAAAACCCATTTGACCTCGAAAACACTAGCAAATGGATTTATATTTCAATCATAAGTCCATATGTGAGTTCAATCAAACTCAAATCAAGCTTTGACCAGGCCATTTGACCTACTTAGGCTCACTTAACCTAAAGTGACCTAAAGTACCCCTATGAGTCAAATTCTAATCCTAACCAAATTGGATTGAATTAAGCCCACCTAAGCCTCACATTATGAGCAATAATCATCATGAGATGATCAATCACTCAAATTGGGGATTCTAAAATTACTTAACTTAAATCCCTTAGCTTAATTAATCATTAATCGTAAGCCAAATGCATTAGGCCCTTTTCTTCTTAGGTTTAAATTCTTTGTGTGGTTTTATGTCATATCATTAGCTCATAATTATTTGATTACATATGCTAGGGTGGTATTGGTAAGCGGTAATTAACACACTTAATTCACACCTTAACTTAATAAAAATATAAAAATCATCTAATAATCTAAAAATTAAACTAAAATTCCATGCTCATGGGGGAAGTGGGTTAGGTCCAGCAAACATTCTTTCACATTTCCTAAATCAAACATAAGGCAAATTTAAAAGAAAAATCACATTAAACAAACTTTGATTCACTTTAAACTCTCTTATTTTATAGGATTATCTTTAGGAATTAATTAGGGTAAATGAATTTATATTCCTTTCATCACTTTATTTCTTTCTTAGCATGCTAAATGTGTATGTCATATGAAATTCATGCATTCATATCTTTTAAAAATCAAAATAAAAATGAAATATTTTCTTTATATAAAATTGCATGTTTTGGCTAAAGTAGAAATATGAATGGCTATTATCACTATTAAATTCAAAATTATTTTCAAAATTTAGAAATCAAATATCAAAATTGAAAGGTATTACTTATACTTTATTTATAAGCTTGCATGTGAATATAAAAATGTGTCTTATGTTTGTATCCTCTCTTTCCTCTTAACATAGATTTGGATAAGATTTGCAAAGTGCATAGTTCCTTTAAAAGAACATAACATTTGTTTAAAATATACTCTTACCCTCTTCCATGTTATAACTTAAGAAGGATCTTTATATCTACACATATAAATTGCATAAACAAATCAAAAATTAAATAAACATAAACTTTGCATCTTTCCTTTTCCATTTATTTCTTTTGTACATGCATATGTATTTAAGGAAAGTGGTATATTAGTCTGGACAACCTCGAGGTTGTGAGACTTCAAGCAGCCCAAAGTAGGTCTTGCACCTTACACCCATAGTACTAACAATGGCGTCGTACTCACTTATTCCTTTCATACATACACATGTGCATATGAATAAAGGATAAAAGGAAACCCTTCTTTTCTACTTAATTAAAATCATGCATCATAAAGCATTCTAATTTTCTCAAGTAACAATGGCGTCGTACTCACTTATTCCTTTCATACATACACATGTGCATATGAATAAAGGATAAAAGGAAGCCCTTCTTTTCTACTTAATTAAAATCATGCATCATAAAGCATTCCAATTTTCTCAAGTAACAGTTCTTAGCATTCATCATAAAGTGCACTAAACATTTTCAGTTATATGTATAGATATGCTTAGGATTCATTCATATGCATGTTATGCATGTTGGAAAAGAAATGAAGTGAGGTGTGTTTTGTGATATTAGTTTACTTTACTTAATCTTAAAAATGCCTTTCTTTTGAATATGTTTGTTTAGGGAAAATCTAAACTTATAATTAATTAAAACATATAATAAAACTTTCACCAAACAAAATAAAATATGAATCCACCAAAATAAATCACCAAATAAAAATCACCCAAATCAACTAAACACTTAAATGGAACCACCCATCTAAGTTGAACATCTTCACACTTAGAAAATCTAAGCCTTAAAGACATACCTAGGCATACCACACAAACCTTTTAAAAAATACACATTAGACTAAGTCACCATTTCTAGCTTTAGGTTAGGGCGGTGTATGATTTGATGTTTAATTTTATTTTGTGATATATTATTTCTAGTCTGGATGTTAGGGTGTTTATGCATAGAATGAATGGTAGGATAATTTAGTCTAATCATTATATTATACATGGGATTGTGCTTAAGGGACGCTATAATAGAAATATAAATGATATTGCTGTGCAGGTGCTTATGCCCCTAAGCATTTCCAATAGGCCAGGTGGACTTGGTTATCTATGTGTGGGGTGCTAGGTCTAATATACATGCTTGAGATTTGTATGATTTGTTTAGCTAGTCTCTGTTTTGCAGGTGTTAGTTAGATTTAATTTTCCTCTTCATGTAATTTTTGTAATTAAGATTTTGGAATGAATATTATGGGGGATTAGTGATGGAGGTGGGCGTTCTTTCTTTTGATGAGATTGAGAGAACGTGGGTATTGGAAGTGAAGGAAGAAGATATGTTGGATAACTAGCGCTCCCACCAAGGATTGCCAAGGTTTGGCCACCAAACTCTCAAACCACAAGAATAACTCAAAAATTTATAATTGCCAAAAGATCCCCTTCATTCTAATAAGAGGGGCTATTTATAGCCATTACAAGCATCTTTCAAAAGAAAAGAATTCAAAACATGGAGGGAAAGGTGGGTGGCCACATTAATGTGAAGCAATAAATTGCCTCATTATTTTATGCCATCCACCCATTTCACATGCAATTATTTTATGTGGATTCAACCACCTCATATGTCATGCTTTAAATTTTTAAATGCAAAATTTCAAACATGGAGTTTCTAGAAGAAAATTAAAAATTACATAAATAAAAAGATGAAATCATAAAATGGGCCTTAGCAGGTTAATGGGCTAAGTCTTCTTCTTTCTTGAATTTTCTTGGGCTTTAGCTTGAGATCTTGTAAATGGGCCTTGGGCTCTAATTTGTTGATCCTCATGATGTTCTACATCAACTCCCTGGCTCAATTAAACTCGATCCGAGTTGAAATCTAAGAAGTCTTCTACTAATTATGGGGCTAAAGTATCCAAATCACTACGTCAACCATGTGTCTTCACCGGTGGCTTATTCTTCCAACTAACTAGAAAATGATGTTCGTATTTGGATTAATGGGTGCTTCCTCGGTGATAATATAGTCAACTTCAAAGGAAGAGGGCTTCTGCAAGTACGGTGCTATATCTCCTTCTAAAGAGTTAGACTGAACAAGTGGAGGTTTTCTAATTCCATCATATGATAGAATATCTTCAATATTAATAACTGGATGAATAAACATATCAGCAGGCAAATCAAGGTGATAAGCATTAGTTCCAATTTTCTTGAGAATTTTAAATGGACCACAAGCTCGTGCATGTAATTTCTTATATTTAGTAGTTTGATAATGCTCAGGCCGAATGCGAATCAATACATAATCACCTTCTTTATATTCTTTCGTTGAACGATTATGATTTGCCTTAGAAGCATAATTATCATTACTTATAGTAATTTGCTTTCTTATATCTTCATGGAGGTTTTGAAAATCTTTAGCAAATGAGAATGTTGCATCAGAAAATACATGAGATGGTAGGTTTGCTACATCTATTGGTTGTCGTGGGTTTTGACCATAGACTATCTCAAATGGTGATCTTTTTGTAGTTCTAGTTATAGTACTATTATAGGCAAATTCGGAGGTTGGTAAATATAAATCCCAACTTTCTAAACTTTTACCTACCAAATATCTAAGCAAATTTCCTAAGGTACGATTAACTACTTCAGTTTGTGGGTGAAAGGTAGAAGAGAATTTTAATTTGGTACCTACTAATTTCCATAATGTTTCCCAAAAATATGAGACAAACTTAACATCTCTGTCAGAAATAATGGTTAAAGGGAGACCATGGAGTCGCACTATTTTCTTAAAAAATAATTTGGCTATATAAGAAGCATCATTTATTTTTGAACAAGTAAGAAATAAGCCATTTTTGAGAACCTATCCACTACAACAAAAATACTATCATGTCCTCAAGCTGTCCTACGTAATCCTAGAATAAAATCCATTGATAGGTCTTCCCAAGGCCTATAAGGAATGTGCTGTATTTGGACCTTTGTTTGATAGCTTTATTGCTTACAAATTAAGCATTGAGCCACTAATTTTGAACATCTCATTTTAATGAAGGCCAATAAAATCTATTTTCTAATAAACATATGGTCTTATCCTTTCCAAAATGAGCCTACACCCCAAAGATGCTGATAAGGAATTCTCTAAGAGAAGATCGAGGAATGCATAATTGTTTTCCTTTATATAAATATCCATTTGTTATCAAGAATGTCCCTTGTAAAGTTATTGGTTTATCTAGGTGTTCAAGATAAATTAGATGAAAGTCAGGGCACACAATATAATCATCTTTGATTTTATCAAATCCTGGGATTCTCAATTCTAAAGAGGAAATCATTAGGTTTACCCTGGATAAAGTATCAGCAGGCTTATTCTCAATTCCAGGCTTATGCTTTAGAACAAAAGAGTAGTCTTGTAAAAATTCAACCCATTTTGCATGCCTATGACTTAATTTTTGTTGAGTATTAATGAATTTTAAGGCATGGTGATCAATTAAGTATAAATTCTATGTAAGAGAGATAGTGTCGCCAATGCCTTAAGAATTGAATTACAAAGATAAAACTCTATCATAAGTTGAATATCGTTGTTTAGCTTCATTTAACTTTTCACTAAAGAATGCTATAGGATGATTCTCTTGACTTAAAATTCCACCTATCCCAATTCCTGAAGCATCACATGTCACTTCAAATGCTTTAGAAAAATCAGGAAGCCTAAGGATTAGTGCAAAAGTGATAAGAACTTTAATTTGCTCTAAGGCTTTTTGTGCATTAGAAGTCCAACAAAATTTATCTAATTTTAGTATATCGCTTAGAGCAACAATGGTACTAAAATTCTTAATAAATCTCGATAAAAAAGTGGCTAAACCATGGAAGCTTCTAACTTCAGTAAAACTTTTAGGTGGTGGCCAATTTAAGATTGCTTTCACTTTAGAAGGATCAGTTTAAGGATATAATAAAGCCTAAAAAGATTACTTAAAAAAGAAACACTTTTTTAAATTGATGTATAATTTCTCTTGTTTAAGTAGTTTAAAGACTTTTTGTAGGTGTTGTAGATGTTCATTTTCACTTGGACTAAAAATCAGAATATCATCAAAATACACCACCAAAAATTTACCTATATATGATTTAAGAACAATATTCATTAATCTCATAAATGTGCTAGGAGCATTTGAAAGTCCAAAGGGCATGACAAGCCATTCATAAAGTCCATCAGGTGTCTTAAAAGTTGTCTTCCACTCATCTCCTGATCTAATCTGAATTTGATGATATCCACTTTTTAGATCAATCTTTGAAAAAAAATTTGCTCCTGAGATTAAATCTAACATATCATCTAGTCAGGGAATAGGAAACCTATATTTGATAGTAATTTTATTTATTGCTTGACTATCAACACACATTCGCCATGTTTCATCTTTCTTTGGAGTTAATAATGCTGGGACTGCAGAAGGGCTAAGACTCTCTTGAATAAAACCCTTTCTTAATAATTCCTCAACTTGTCTTTTAATCTCAACATGCTCGATAGGGTTCATCCTATAATGTGGAAGATTAGGAAGTTGAGAAGCAAGAACTCAATAGCATGTTGAATGTCTTTAGAGGAGGTAGCTCATCGTGAAGCTCATCGTGTAATATCGTTAAAATCAAAAGAAGAGAAGAGACCATAGGTGTATGTGAGTCTCATTAGAGTCCAGTATGACTTCTTTTACATGTAATATGTGAAGAAGAAATAGATCAAAATTCTTTCAGAAAGCGCCAAAACCTATTATTTCTATCTTTGGGGTCAAAGGAGAAAGAGTAGGTGTTTTAAAATAAGGATCGAAATGATAGATAGTAACAAGAGGATTTTCTATGATAATTAATTGAAGTTTGGCATTTTCTTCAATAGAGGCTTAGTCAGAAGTCGGTTTTGTGTGGTGTTATGGAGGGTGTTTTTCTACGGCTTTATTGGTAGAGTTTAATAGTCTTATTATTATGTTTAAAACATAAGTATTTTCCCTACCATAGTGAATAACATTCATATCATATAGCCAAGGTCGCCCCTAAGAGAATATGAGCAATGTCCATGGGAGAACATCACACCAAATTTGATCCTCATAACTTCCTATTTTAATAGGAACTAAACACCGATTGGTGATGGGAAGAGATGTATGATTTACCCAACTAACATGAAATGGTTCGTGGGGTTGATTTTAGGTTGGCTCGAGTTAAGGTATGTGTTGAAATGACATTCATAGCACTCCTCCATCTATAACTAACCTACATCTCTTTTCCTTACACAAAACATACATGCTAAAATGTTCTTTCTCCTCCAATCTTCTACCTTATTTTTAATTACAAAAAGACATCTCATCACATTAACATGAGGGTCATCAGTTAATTCCAATTCTTCATCGATAATGGGGTGTCATCATAAACTTCTTCTAGATTATCATCTATTGGATTTTCAACTTCTTCTAAAAAATAAGATTTGAGCTTTACATTGATTTTGCATATGACCTTTTATGACATTTAAAACATATTACTTCCCTAATGTTCTTAGAGCTCCCTTCAATTGAAGTTTTAGGCAGAGGGGATGGGCCATTTGGATGGGCTCTAACAAGAGATCTATTGGATGAAATGGAAGGTACTTGACTTTTAATTTTAGAGGGAGGCATTTCTTTTGTTGTTCAACTAATAATGCATAATGAAATGCTTCCTCTAAAGATTGTGGGTCAAATAATTCAACTTCATTTCTAATTTCAGCCCTAAGTCCAATAATAAATTTATTGGCTAATTGCCAATCATTATCAGTGCAATCAATTCTAGAAACTAGATCTTCAAAAGTGTTCAAGTATTCAGTTATAAGATAATTACCTTATCTCAAAGTTAATATGTAGCTTCTTATCATGATGCCTGGATGATTTTGCTCTTAACATTTCTTTCATTTTCTATCCAAGTGAGGTTTGTCCTTCTTAATCTTTGTTCTTTAGCTAAAGTATTTGTCCAATAAATTTTAGCATGCTCTATCAATTTCATTTTAGCAAAAGTAACCCTTTGGTAATCATCCATTTTATACCAATCAAAGAAGTCATCCATTTGAACTAACCAATCAAGAAATTTATTTGGATCATGTATACCATCATAAGTTGGGGCTTCTACTTTAACTTTGAGATGGATCATTAGAGTCTTCTATAGTCTTAAAATAATTTTCTCCCCTTCCACCATTTCTAGCAATTGATTGTCTTCTAAGTGGTTGATTTTCTCTATGGTTCGGATATGAATCTTCTTCATCTATCCCTATTAGCACAGCTTGAGTAGGTATTGGAGGAGGAGTTGGTACTTTATTATTTTGTAGATGCACTAAAAGAGTTTGCATTTGTTGTTTAAGTTCTTGCATTTGATTCTTACTTTCTTCTAATATTTGTTGAGTTTTTAGTTCATTGTCTTGGATCCTAAGATCTAAGGCATCAACTAATCTAGTCAAATTTTCAACTTGATCTAGAGATAGATTTTGGTGCCATGAGATTTTTTTTAGGAAGAAAAAAAGATATATGAAAAGGGACCAATGAAAAAAATGAAAAAAATAATAAATAAGTATAATATAATTAAAATAAAGTGAAATTTTAAGCTAAGAGAACTTCAAGGTGAGGAGGGGTACAAGACCACTTAAATCCCAAGCTCTCCTGACAGTTTAGGTCTTTTTGACAAAGTTCTATTTAGCTTCCAAAATCACCAAGTTTAACACCCTTATATTATTATGCATGCATATTTTTTTTATATATATATTTTAATGCAGGAAATAAAAATGCTCAAATTTATCAAGCTCTTTTTTTTTCTTTTTAAGAAAGCAAGTTATCATAAGTTAATCAAAGAAACTACTAAAATTAACCATAAACAATAACCAAGATAATAAAGAAAGTAATTAGATTTTGATTTGCACTAATGGCTAGGTTGCTTTAGGTGATGAACTACCTCACCAAGGTACTCTCTTAATTTTTTTTTTCTCTTTTTTTTTTTGAGGGGAGGGGGAGTGGGTGCGCACAATTGGAAAATGGCTAAAATATATAATAGAGCTTACTAATTAAAATTTTATGCTATCACCATAAACTTGCAAGCAATATATATCTTTCCAAGCTACTAATATGCTTTTAAACTATCACATAAAAGCAAATTAATTAA
This sequence comes from Cymbidium sinense, assembly GCA_021442155.1. NCBI lineage: Eukaryota > Viridiplantae > Streptophyta > Magnoliopsida > Asparagales > Orchidaceae > Cymbidium > Cymbidium sinense. Next base: position 157,253 of record JAKCPB010000750.1, on the reverse strand, counting down.
CCTCACAAGTCCAAGAAAACTCACAAGTTTGAAGACAAGTCCAACACTTGAGTTGCTCCCTTTGTTGAAGCAAACTTTTGACCAAATTGTTCCTTCCAGTGCTCGCCTCGATACCAAATTTGATGGAGGTGGTCATTCTTTCTTTTGATGAGATTGAGAGAACGTGGGTATTGGAGGTGAAGGAAGAAGATAAGTTGGATAACTAGCGTTCCCACCAAGGATTGCCAAGGTTTGGCCACCAAGCTCTCAAACCACAAGAATAACTCAAAAATTTGTAATTGCCAAAAGATCCCCTTCAATCTAATAAGAGGGGCTATTTATAGCCATTACAAGCATCTTTCAAAAGAAAAGAATTCAAAACATGGAGGGAAAGGTGGCCACATTAATGTGAAGCAATAAATTGCCTCATTATTTTATGCCATCCACCCATTTCACATGCTATTATTTTATGTGGATTCAACCACCTCACATGTCATGCTTTGAATTTTTAAATGCAAAATTTCAAACATGGAGTTTCTAGAAGAAAATTAAAAATTACATAAATTAAAAGATGAAATTATAAAATGGGCCTTAGCAGGCTAATGGGCTAAGTCTTCTTCTTTCTTGAATTTTCTTGGGCTTTAGCTTGAGATCTTGTAAATGGGCCTTGGGCTCTAATTTGTTGATCCTCATGATGTTCTACATCAATTAGGATGAGCATTGCTTACAAGATTTCATCTTATGTACCATGTGAAGCCTTTGGAGCAACCACCTCCCAACCATCCAAAAGAAGGAACCAAAAGAAGAAAGAAGAAAGAAGAAAGAAGAAAAGAAGAAATGAAGACCCCCATAACATGAATTCCTTGCTAAATTATAATTAATTTATTTGTAATTCGGGCTTTATGAGGGTAGAGCTCAACTACCCAATTTGTTTTCAAGTTTGTGCGGTGGTGCCCGACCACAAATGGCCTTTTATTTTTTTGCGTTAACTTTATAAAATGTTTGATGTTTTGTTTAGCTTATGCATTAAGATGGCATCCTTTTCTAGTTTCTTCCTTACTGATATATATATGATGATGATTAGGCTCTTAGAGAAAAATAAATAATCTACCAAATTAATCAACTCAAAATTAAAAATAAACAACTCATAATCTCACCTAAAGCCTAAGTTAAAATCAAGATAAAAGAATTAGCAACCCCTTAGCTGGATGTGTACTTCCTTTTCTAACATCATGCATAAAAGCATATTATTTCACTCTTGATTAGAAGTCTTCCACCTCTGCCAGTGAACTTGGCTTGACCTGTAAGAGCAATGGTGGAAACACACCTCCTTATCTCGTAATTTTGGCCCATAATATTATTTCTCATGCATTAGGCATATGAATCCTATAGCCCGAGTCAAATGATTATCCAAAATAAAAATAGAACATGTAAAAATTTTGCATTAGATTTAAGTCATTTGAAGCATGTCCTTACATGGTCTAGTCTCATTAGGGAGTGTGTTTAAGGACTTAGTCTCTTTCCAAATAAATAACAATCTTCTTATCTTGTATAAACATAAGACTTGCCCGAGTCAAATGATTATCCAAAATAAAAATAGAACATGTGACAATTTTGCATTAGATTTAAGTCATTTAAAGCATGTCCTTGCATGGCCTAGTCTCATTAGGGAGTGTGTTTAAGGACTTAGTCTCTTTCCAAATAAATAACAACCTTCTTATCTTGTATAAACATAAGACTTGCCCACATGAATTTAAAATCGTAGGAGGAGTTAGTTGGCGACCATCCCTAGGCAATTGTATGTCTAATAGTCAGGTGATTTATCCTCTCTTATGGAGGTAAACCAAATAATCATTTTTGCCTTAGACCTAGGTCTTGCTTTTGGCCCTCACCAAAGCTCCCTAGATTTAGGTTCTGAGGTTGCTTCTCCCCTTTGTGGGCTATAAGTATAAATCCTCACCTCTTAGGCATTTAGATAGCCTTGTACTATGGAATTGTAAGCCCTAGCATTCTAATGAAAATTCAACTCAAACACATTAATTTAATTTCAAAAATGTAAAGCCCAGCCATACAGTAGTTTGGGGTGCCTACTAGGCTTCCTAGTATCTTAAGCATCCCCTAATTATTTTCATTTGGCTTCGATAAGAATCCTTCCTCTTGATCGATCCCACTTGACCTTCTAAAAATAAACCAATCGATTGATAGTCCCACCTTTTCGAAATCTTTGGAGATAATGATCATTTACCTTAATCGAGAGAATTCCTAAGGAATCTCATTCCTTAGGATGTAATTAACTATGTGAGTTTGCCTCCATAGGGAACTTAACGAACCTAGTTTTAAAAAAGCCATACTTTACTCTTCCATATAAAGTAGGGGAAGAATCTCTGGTACATATGCAGACCCGTTATCCTTAGGAGTCCTTGTTCAAGTGATTAGGTCCATTATAGGGTGGTGACTTCTATCTTTTTAGATAGTACGATTCTCCTCAATGTCACACCTGATTACCCTAATAAGAACATCTACGGATCTACGTGTTGTTTAAATGAAAAAGTATATTTCTATCTTCATTATTATCCATATAGATTGAAGATGAAAGTATACATCTAAAAAGAGAAATTTATTTTTTTCACCACAAGCTCCCTGCCACAACTTCCTCCACCCTGGCGTGCCACGTGGAGCTGACGATGACCCCTCCGACGCCTCAACGGGAGTGAATCAGTGAAAATTCAGGGATGGATCGTGTCCATCCATCAAGTGCAATTGAGAGGTAAACCCCCTCAATTCGAGTAGGATTCATGACCATTCACACTCTCTAAGTCCCCAAGTGAGAAACAAAATCCATCAGACCATTTTCAAACCTTCCTAAGCCTCCCCCGATCAGAATTCCTCTCTCTCGTGCGAAACCAAAATAGGGGAGGGTGCTTCTGATTCATACTTCTTCTCCACTCCATCAAACTTCAATTAAACTCACACAAACAATCACAACACCTCATTAAGCAACACCAAACCATTTCCCAAGCTTCCAAGCTACCAGTTAACATAGTTCGATCAAGACCGAACGCTCAAAGGGAGGGGCTTCGTCCATAGAGCAAATCACCACAAATCAACGCTCATGAAGCTCAACAAGGTTTCATTTCTACCAAATGAAGCATCATCAATCGTTGGAACTGCTGGTCATAAGCTCCGGTGAGGAATTCCATTAAAACCGATCCTTGAATGAAAATAGTTTGGGGCTTTATGAAGGAAGCTTGCATTTAAGCCCATCCTAGCCATTGGATCCTTATGGATCCTTCATGTGAAGGTGTGGGTTGAGTTTGAAGTGGATCCGAGCTCGGGTGAGCTCGGATCAAGCAATCCATGGTGGATGGGCTCCGTCATTCGTCGCTCGTAGGAAGATGGATCATGGGTCGTCCATTTCGCATGATTAGAATAGACAGTCATGATCAAATCATGCTTAGATCCTCTTTTTTTTCTTAACTGTAGGATTTAGTCTTGGCCATCCGATCTTAGATAAGATGGTCCACGGGAAAGCGCATCTACCGTAATCTGAGTCAACGCATCCTGATTTGACAACTTAAATAGCCTATCCCATCATGCCACAAGGAAAGCGCGCCGTGTCAGCAGCCATGTGACATTGACATGATTAGGGCTTTATTTAGGTTAATTAATTCATTTTAAGGCTGAAACTTCTAAAATTTATAACTAATCATAGAAAAATCTAAAAAAGTATAAATAAGGCTCATTTTAAAGGTATTTCAGAGGAGAATCCAAAAAAAGTATTATTAATTAATTTTGAATAGTAGTTTCTACATAATTAAAGTTTGATTAAAAAATTAATTAGCCTAATTACTATGGGATTAATAATCCAATTAATTTCAAATTTTTCAGAGATGTTTAGGTGGATAACCTCTATCTCCACTATTTTTTTTTTGTAATTTATTGGATAGTTAATTAGGGAGATTAATAGATTAAGCCTTAATTACTCTCATACCTTAATTAATGATAATTAAGCAAATGAATAATGGATTAATTAATTTATTAAGCTTATTGCCATCTATTAATAGTGAAAAGTCTTAGGTAAATAGTTTGGGTTTATTCTATATGACCATTTCATTTAACCTCTTCATTTGTTTCAAATTAATTAAAGCTTAAATTAATAAATTAAAAGAGAAGGGAATTTAATTAAGATTGAGGGATTGAGATTGAGGCCTCTTCTTTGATCTCTTTCCTTAAGTTAATTTTATTATCCTGTTTAAAATATATAATCAAAGGATTTAATTAACTATTTAAAGGATTAATTAAATTAATTTAAAATCCAATTCATTCCTAACTTCGTTTACTCAACCTTGGGTAGTTCTTTAGATGTTTAATAGTCTAAAGAAATTTCATGAAATTATGATTACCTCACATGTGTGAGAAAATCATAAAAATAATTAATTAAATCCCTTAAGCTTAATTAATCATTAATCATGAGCCAATTACATTATTCCCCTTTCATTCTTTAAGAGCATTGCTAATTTACTTTTCATGTGGTTACATATCATGTTGGCTCATCATTAATTAGTTAATTAACTTAAGGTGATATAGGTAAGGGTTTAATTAATTGATTTAATTCATACCTCAACCTAATTAAGCCATAAAATCAATTTAATTGCTTTCCATTAAATAAAATTAACTCACACATATGGGGAAACCTCTTTCACATCCCTTAAATTAAATCAAACTTAAAGATTAAAAATGACTTTAAAAAACTTTGGTTTATTTTAAATAAGCCTGTGGTGGATTTTTTATCTTTAATCTTCATCTAAAATGAATTAAATGAAAACCAAAATAAAATCTTCTTTTATTGAACACTATGTAGATCCGCAGATGTTCTTATTAAGGTGATCGAGTCCGACATTGAGGAAATGTGTACTATCTTAAAAGATAGAAGTCACCACTCTACAATGGATCTAATCACCTAATAAGGACTTCTAAGGATGATAGGTCTTCGGATGTACCAGAGATTCTTCCCCTACTTTACATAAAAAAGTAAAGTAGGGTTTATTTTAAACCGAGTTCATTATGTTTCCTATGGAGGCAAGCTCTCATAGTTAATTACATCCCAAGGAATGAGATTCTTTAGGAATACTCTCGATTAAGATAAATGATCATTGTCTATAAAGATTTCAAAGATAGGACTATCAATCAATTGGTTATTTTTGAAAGATCAAATGAGATTGATCAAGGAGTGTTATTATCAAAACCAAAGGGAGATAAATAGGAGATGCTCATGATGCTAGGAAGCCTACCAAGCATCCCAAACTATCCTATGGTTAGATTTTATATTTTTGAATTTGAAGAGAATTATTTATTTGAGTAAAAGTTTTATTAGAAATCTAGGACTTACAATTCCATGATACAAGATCATGGAAATGCCTAAGAGGTGAGAATTTATGCTTATAGCCGCAAAGAAAAACAACAACATCGGGTCCTAAATCTAAGGAGCTTTGGCGAGGGCCAAAGCACGACCTAAATCTAAAGCGAAAAATGGGTATATGGTTTACCTCCACAAGAGAGGATAAACCACCCGACTGTTGGAATTACAATCTCTTGGGGGCGGCCGCTAACTAACTCCTCCTATGATTTTAAATATATGTAGGCAAGTATTATACTTTTGTAAGATAGCTAGGCTGTTGTTTATTTAGAAAGAAGATTAAGTCCTTAAACTCACTCCCTAAGAGACTAGATCATGTAGAGCATGAACTCATGGCTTAATCTATTGCAAATTTTGTTAAGTTTATTTTTATTCTTGGACAAGTAACTTGCCACAGGCTATGGGATTCATATGCCTAATGCATGAGAAATTAGTTATGGGCTAAAATTAGCAAGAAGGAGGTGTGTTTCCACCATGGCTCGCAAAGGTCAAGCCATGTTCTTTGGCAAAGGTAGAAGCCCTTCATAAACAAGAGTGAAGTAAGATGATTTTATGCATGATGTGAAACATACAACATCCAGCTAAAGGGTTGTTAAATCTTTTATTATCTTGATTTATGTCCTAGGCTTTAGGTGAGGTTATGTGTTATGTTAATTTTAATTTTGAGCTATTTAATTAGATAGAAAATTTATTTTTCACTAGGAGCCTAATCGTATCCAGGCCATTCAGCAAAGCAAGGAAGAAACTAGAAAAAATATGTCATTTTAATGCACAAGCTAAACTAACATCAAATAATTTAATAAAGCTAGAAAAATAAAAGGCCTTTGTGGTTGGGCTCCACCGCACAAACCCAAAAAAGAAATGGGTAGCTGAGCTCTACCCTTATACAACCTTACATAAATGAATAATTATAATTTAGAAGGAATTTATGTTATGGGGGTCTTCATTCTTTATTCCTTCATTTTTTTTTCTTTCTTCATATTTGATTTGCTTCTCTCTTTTCTTTCTTTTGGCTTGGTTGGAATATGGTTGCTCCAAAGGCTTCACATGGTACATTAGACATAGTATAATGACCAATGTTTACCTTCACTTCCCCATAACATTTATTCCAAATCCTAATTACAAAAATTACATGAAAGCGGGAAAAGTAAATCTAACTAAAATTTGTAAAATAGAGATTAGTTGAACACACCACACATTCCAAGCATGTATATATGAATAAATTAGACTTACAACCTCACACATGGGTAACCAAGTCCACCCGACCTATTTTTGTATTATTCTTAAGGTATAAGCAACCTACATAGCAAAAAGTATTTATATTTTATTACAATGCCCCTTAAGCACTATCCCCTGTAGAAGATAATGATTAGACTAAGATCGCTCTACCATTCAGTCTATGCACATACACCCTAACATCCAGTCTAAAATATTACATCACAAAATAAAATCAGGCATCAAACCATGCGCCGTCCTAACATAGGACTAAAAATGGTGGCTTAGCCTAATGTGTGTGCCATTTAAGGTTTGCGTGGTATGTCTTAGCTAGGATTTAAGGTTAGAATTTTCTAAGTGTGAAAGGATTCAACTTAGAGGGTGGTTTCATTTAAGTGATTTAATTGATTTGGTCAATTTTATTTGATGATTTGATTTAGTTTGAATGAACCTACACTTAATTACTAAGTGTTGTAAAGAAAAAAGAGAAGAGAACTTCTCTTTCATCCCTATTAAGTAATTTCTAAGGTAGATTCATTAATAATTTTTCTTTAATGAATATTTTATTATGCATTTTAATTAATCCTAAATTTAGATTTGCTCTAAATAAACCTATTTAATAAGAAAGGCATTTTAGGACTAATTAAAGTGAATTACTATCACAAAGCACACACAATCATTTATTTCTTTCCAACATGTGTAACATGCATATGAATGTATCCTAAGCATAGCTATACATACAAATGCAACGTCTTAACACACCTTAATGATGAATGCAAAGAGATGTTGTTTAGGAAAATTTGAATATTTCATGAATGCATAATTTTGTTAAGTAGAAAAGAGAGGGATTCTTTTATCCATTGATCAAATACATATTTACATGTATGAAAGAAATAAGTGAGTATGACACCATTATTTTCTATACTAGGGGTGTAAGGTACAAGACCTACTTGGGGCTACTTAAAGCCTCACAACCCCAGGATGTTCAGACTAATATATCATTTTTCTTAAATACATGTGCTTGTATAAAATCAAATAAATGGATGAAGAATCATGCAAAAGAGTTTTTTTATTTGTCTATTTGGTTTGGTTTATAATATGTAATATGAAGATCCTTCTTAATTCATGACATGGGAGTGCATAGAAATGAACTTAAGCAAGTGTTATGTTCTTTTCAAATGAACTATACACTTTTCAAATCCTATACAAACCCATGTTAAGAAAAGAGAAGAAAATCACATAAAACACATTTCTATATTATAACCGCATGCAAGCTTATAAATATTTATAAGTAGCATACTTTCATTTATGATCTTTGATTTATAGATCTTGAAAATAATTTTTCATTTAGTAGTTATAATAGTCATTCATATCCTTACTTTAGCCAAAGCAAACATTTCATTCTAATTTGATTTTTCAAAAGGTACGAATGCATGAGTTCACATGTTAAACAACATTTAACATACTTGGAAAGAGATAAAGTGATGTAAGCATGTAATTTCATTCACCCTAATTAATTCATAAAGATAATTAAAAGGTTATTTAAAGTAAATGAAAAACCCATTTCCCCCATGTGTGACTTAGTTTAGTTTAATTTTAGAACCATTAGATTGATTTTATATTTAGTTTAGGATAAGGTGTAAGTTAAATCCATTAATTACCCCTTACCTACACCACTTTAACATAATTAACCAACTAATTATGAGCTAACATATGATATGCAATCACATAAAATTTAAATTAGCAATGCTCCTAAGAAAGAAAGGGGCCTAATGCAATTGGATCAAAATTAATGATTAATTAAGCTAAAGGATTTTATTAAGTACTTCATAACCCTTCCACACATGTGGGTTGGATTTGATTTCCTTAAGCTTACCTTAGGCTTTTGAACACCTAAGATCTACCCAAGATTGGAATTGATTAAGTGATTAAGTATTTGGATTAATTTTTGATTTTGAGTTTGGTTAATTAAGCTATTTAATGAAATGATTAAATCATTAATCAATTTATAAATTAATTAAGTCTTCATCCAAATGAAATAGACTTAGGGGAAAAGATTTGGAAAAGACATCCTAATCTCATTCCCTAAGTCTATCCACTATTCCAAGATGATTAACAAGCTTAATTAATGAATTCATTACCATTTATTAGGTTAATTAATCATTTACTTGATTAAGAGAGTGATTAGAGATGAAATAAGCAATTACCTACATTAATCCAATAATAAATTCCAAGAAAATTATGGGAGGTAGAGGTCATCCCACTAATTAACCCTAGGGGGTTTGGAATTAATTAGTGAAATAATTAAAGAGTAATTAACATAGTTACATCCCTAATAAAACTTAAATTGAGTAAATGTTACTGTTCAAAATCAATTAAACTTATTTTTATATTATTCCCCTTTGAATTATCTTTAAAATGAAGTTGAGTTTGCATTTTTAGATTTTTATACATTTAGTTATGAATTTTTGAAGTTTTAGTGATTAAAGGATAATAAATACTCTAATTATATAACTAATCCTACCGGCGCTACGTGAGCTGCTGACTTGGCGCGTGCTTTCCATGTGGCGCAATGAAAATGGTTATTTAAGTTGTCAAATCGAATATCGCATTAACCGGCGGTGCTACGCACTTTCCCTTGGATCATCTGATCAAAGGTCAGACGGTTAGGATTAAATTCATAGTTTGAATTATTAAATCAACAGTTCTAAACAGATTAATCAAGACCGTCCATCCAAATCACGTGGGATGGATGGTCCATGATTCATCCCTACCCTTGCCTGCGGGAGATAGAGACCGTCCGTCCTCCATGGCTTGATCCGAGCTCACTTTAGCTTGGATTGAGCTAGGATTCATCCCACACCATTTAGAAGCAAAGAGAATAACATCCAACAGTGGAATTATATTGATATTACACTTTCCTTCACAAAGGACTAAAAAATTTTGAACTTAAGCTCAGTTTTGAGGCATACCTCACTGGAGGCTATCACTGGTGCTCCCAACCATTGAGGTAGCTTTTTCTAGTAGAGACGAAGCCCTGTTGAAGGTTTGAGGGTTCAATTTATAATGGATCTTCCAATTGATCAAAGCTTATTTCAATGGCTTGCAGCTTTGATCTAACTCCTCCTTCCCGTGGCTTGGTTGCTTGGAAAACACCTTAGGTGAGCTCGACTTGCCTGCCTGATAGTGCTTGCAAAGTGAATTGGACTTTGGTGGAGTGATTAGTGAGTTGGAAAATTCTTCTACCTCCCTTATTTTCAGCTTAAGGAAAATTGAGAAGGAGAAGTTTGAATGAACTTAAGCTACCTTGGAGAAGCTTGGGGAAGCTCTATTTGGGTTCTTAGGGCTCAATCGAATGCAAGTGTGGTGAATTGGAATGGAATGAGGGGGAGTATATCTCTCCCTACTTGGATCAGATGGCCATGAGTCTACTTACCATTTTGATCAAATTGGTTTGATTGGATGGGTTGTTTTGGTTGTTACAAGCTCCATGTGATTCGATTTTGGCAGAGGGGTGGTGGTGTGGAGTTGTACATGTGTTAAATTAGGATGTGAGGAATTTTGACTGGGTAGGTCAATTTTGGCTTTAGGTTGGGTTTGGCTGACCTAAACCCATTAGTCATGTGCACCACCTCCCTCATTGTCCAAATGGTCCACTAGGAGGGTGCCAAGCGATCTTGAGTTGGAATATGATCAAATTCTAAGTGAATTTGATCATAGGTTACCCTTTGTCCTAGGGGTAAAATGGTCATTTGGCTTTGATTTTGATTTGGGCTTATTTGGAATGATTGAAAAATGGGTTGTGCTAATTTTCAATGACTTTGGAGTTTATTTGATATGATTTGGCTCATATTGACCAATTTAGGTCAAAATGGGTCAACTTGGGTCAAGTTGACCAATTGGTCAAATTGGGTAAACCAAGGGTTAGGTCAAGTTCATATGATCATTTGAAATATTTTTGTATCATTAGTTTGGTTTAATTTGATTTATATTTGGTTTTGGTTCATTTGAGTTTACTTAGGTCTAATGGATTAAGTTGACCAATTTGACCTATTTGACCCGATTAGGTTAGGTCATGGGTTGGTTTAAGATTGGTTGGTCATTTGAAAAGTATTGTAAGCTTTAATTTCAACCAATTTTGGTCTGGTTTTATTTTGTCTTGATTTGACCTTTTAGGTCAAGTTGGGTTCATGGTCAATTGGGCTAGGTTGGGTCTAGTTGGCCAATTGAGGCTTTGGTCAAGTTCAACAAGTGATTTAGAATGAATTTGACCCATTGACTGCATTCAATTTGGCTTAGATCAAGATTTAACATTTTTTTGACTTTTTAGGTCAACTTGGGTCAACATGGGTCAAGTGGCCAATTGGGATAGGTTTGGCTCAAATGATGACTTGGTCATATTCAATCATTGATCATAAACTAGTTTAGATCAATGGTTTCAATCTATTTGGTCTATGGTGGATTTTTTGCTAGTTTAGGTTTCATTTGGGTTAAGTGTTGACTTGGTCAAGGGCTAGGTTTAACTTAGTTTGACCCAATTTGAGTGCTTGATCATCTTAAAATGATTATTGCTCACAATGTGAGGCTTAGATCGCTTAGTTCAATCAAATTTGGGTTGGATTAGAATTTGACTCAAAAAGATGCTTTAGGTCACTTTGGGTCAAGTGAGCCTAAGAGGGTCAATTGACTTGATCAAGGCTTGATTCAAGTTTGGTTGAACTCACATGGAGACTTATGATTGAAATATAAATCCATTTGCAAGTGATTTGGAGTCAAATGGATTTTGATTCATTTGACAATTTCAAGTTCAAAGAATGAATATGGGTTTGATTTGGGTTAGTTTAATTTTGGCTTGATAATTGAAGTTTGTGTTGATATTTGGTTTGTGATTGAAGGATTGATTTTTTAGAGAGAAAATCCAAAGGCTTGGATTGATTTGAGGTTGATTTGGATAGGTTCAAGAATTTGACTTCAAAAGGTATAGGTTGGTTTTAGGTTAGATTTGGGTTTGAGTTTTGGTTTGATTTGGATTTTTTTAATTGATTTGAATGATTTGAGAAAGTTATTTAAGTTGAAATTTGATTTGAATTTGGAGGTGGTTTGGATTTGAAGTTTGATTGGTTAGAAGAAAGTGAGGATTGAGTTTAAGCTATTGGGTAGGCAAGTTTTCTTAACACCCCTAAGACATGACCTATTCTATGGTTAACTCTTCTAAGTCTCTAGGGTTAGGTTAAGTGTTCACCTAATCACTAGTGGTGTCTTAAGACTAAGGAACTCTTAATGTCTAAAAGGAGTCCTATGTCTAAAATGGAGAAGTTAAGAGCTCACTCCAAAAGTGAGATCAACAAAGCTTGTTTAATGTGATTATCCTTAGGAATTAGTTGGATTGAATGAAATTATATGCTACTCAAATAGAATAAACTAAATCTAACAAAACTTACATACTATTCTATCCCAACATCACTTGCATGCTTCTATTATACACAAATCATGTAAGTCAAGCCTATCAAATCCCTTTCATAAAATGCAATCCTAAAATTGGCAAAGCGGTTGTCCACACACCTCTATAGCAAGAATCGTATGGGAATACAACAATGTGGGGAATACAAATAAACTTAACTCAAATTAAGCTCAAATCCTAAACCCAACACATCCATACATCTTCATAATAAAGTTCAAATTAAATCTCATAAATATACCTTCAATATGGGGAATACAACAATGCTATTGGCTCGCGGTCGAGGTGGGGGTTGCTCGGTCGGTCAGTTGATCGAGAATCTTACAAGAGACGAAATCGCGTAAGAGGTTGAGCCAGTTGCAAATGCAAGCAAGAGTGGATGCTTGCGGGAGATGGTCAAGATCGTGGGGTTGACTGGTAGGGAGAAAGGGAGAAAGGGAGAAAAGGAGAAAGGTGGTTGCAGGGTCGATTGGTCGGGAGAAAGGGAGAAAGGGAGAAAGAGAGAAATGATGCGGAGTCGACGGGTCAGGAGAAAGGTTTCGGGGTTGAGTGTTTAAACAATTTCGGCCTAAAGCTAGTCGTTCGTTAAATAGGCGATTGGTTTCAGACCGAAATCCAATCACCCGTTAAACCGACGACTATACATATTTTAATTTTTTAAAAAACGTAATTAAATAATTAATTAAAATTAATACAATACTTATTTTTAAAAAAAAACTTCTAAACCAAATAGAAAAAGCATATCTTTATTTTTTTTAATGTTGGAATTCTCTCTCTCTCTCTCTCAACTGTGAACAAATTGCTGTTATTTTTATTAAGGTTTTTAAATTCTCTCTTATTTTCAAAGTTTTATAATGAGTTAGGGCTTGCATCATTTTAGAGAAAATGATATTTAGAATTGTTTTTCAAAAAATATTTGATTTGATGAATGTTTCTTTATATTCTTCTTATTTCAAAAGCAATTTGTATTTTAAAAATATATAATAAAATTATAATATAATTTAAATTTATTGAAATTATTTGATTAAAAGTTAATCAAGAATTATGAAATATTTTTCCTTCCAAAAAATATAATGCTTCTATAGTGGTCGATCAAATCAATGGATATTAGAACAATAGAGGAATAACAGTACAGAAGGTGGATGTGAGGTCAATCGATAAGGTCGACGTATGAGAGAACATGAAAGACAAGAGCAACGAAGATGGAGAGGGCAACAAAGTGAAGGCAGCATTGGAGGGACATGACATTGATGTAGGCAATGATGAGGTAAATAAAGTCAATGATTTTGTTTGAATAATATGTTGTATCTATTGTTTGAAATGGAGAAATAGTTTATTATTGTTTGTTTAATCTAATAGTTATTGTTGTTTTATCATAAAAGGACTAATTCTCATTTATTTTAAAAATTAATCAGCATAGTTTTTGTTTTTAACAAATAATTGTAAGTGTTAAGAAAATCATCATTTAATTTTACTCAGGTATAGAGACAAGGATTTCAACTGATCTCAAATGAATGAGAGAGAAGTAGAGAGATAGAGGGAGGAATAGGGGGTGGAGCAAGAGGGCAACACTTGAATACAATAATAAGAAAAAACACTGTAAAAAAAATATCCTCAATAATAAGATAATATTAAATACTAAGAAATTGTTAGAGATCTCTTTTATTTTTTGTTTTTGTTTTGTTTTTTGTTTTTACTTTTTTTTTATAAATATTTAAGATTTAACATTTTAACTATCATAGCATTTAATGATTTTATATAATAGATTGATACTGAAGAGGGTAAAAAATTTGTATAAATTAATCAAGTAAAGAGATAGGAAAAGTAAATATTTACTTTAAGTGAAATGCTTAAGTAGATGAGCCAAAATGCTTTATGAATTTAATGTTATATAGATGACGATGCTTAGGTAGATGAGCGATTTCACACTTATAGATAAATATGAGAAATAAATATCTACGTGAAAAGATTGAAGTAGCTCCAGTGATAAATATGATTAGAGAGAGTTATCTTAGATAATTTGACGGCATAAAATATTAACCATCCAATGACTCAACTAAGAGAATAGATGAATTCGACCAACTTTAAAAAAAGATAGAGATAGACCTAAAAAAACTTAATTATGAAATATAAAAATAACCTTCTTTTATTAAAATTAAATGAGAATTTGACACTTTCAGAAGATTTTATCTAACTATCTCCACACAGTGAGATAAAGATTTGTTATTATTATTGTTGTTGTTAAAAATATATTTATTTAGGAGCCATTAGAAATCACTTTTATTTTTTTTCTATTTTTTATTTTTTACTTTAATTTATTTATATTTTGATTTGAAATAAAATATGATTGATGATGATAGTTATTTTTAAAAATGCTCAAAATATCTAAAAAATATTTTATATTTTTAAACATAATGTGATATGTTTTCAAAATCAAAAAATAAAAAATAAAAACACCTAAAAATTACACTAAAGTAGCATAAAAATAAAAATAAAAATACAACATAAAATTGATCTCAAATAGGCCCTAAATAATTCAGCTAAACAAAATTGTCTCATATAATAATTTAGATAATTGTAACAACAATCAATCAAAGAGCCCCGAAATAGCATTGACCTTATGTCAGCCAATTTCGAACACACAACTTATTGCATGTAAATAAACCAATTTATCACTTTCTCATCAAACTAAATTCCCCCCTTAACCGATGACAACATCTAATCACAGTAAAACTAATCTTCTGTTTTAAGCACAAACTATCACTAATCCAGCTATCTTTCTTGGACAGAACCTCTTCACCTTCGCTGGAAATTTAATGCCCGGATGCAGAAAGCAAATGTAAAAGCAAAAAAAACGCAGAAGCTCACCAATACCACACCAACAACGCCCAGTAAGTCTCTATCATAACCAAAGTGCTCCTTCACATAGAGTTTAATTGGCTGATCAGCTTGCCCCGGCACTCGGATTATGTCTTCCACATCACCAAATTGGCTCACAATCAACCCATAAACTGTCCACGCTAATGGGCAAATCCAGTAGTACCAAATCCAGGCCTTTACGATTCTCTGCAAGTGCAACAACACATGATTATGGAAGAAACTTCAGAGAAGCCTATCAAAATTATGATACAGTTTACGAGAAGAAGAAGAAGAAGAAGAAGAAGAAGAAGAAGAAACTTACTGGTTTAGGAATGTAAAAGCCGGCGAAGAGGCTGAATACTGAGTAAAAGGTAGATGAAAGTATGGCGGCCACTTGATGATTCGGATATCGAAATGCCATCATCCCATAATAGGTGAAGTAGAGAAAGGAGAAAAAGGAGATGAAGAAGAACCAAAAGAACTTCTCCGTCCATTGAAAACTCATCATGGAGTATATTACGAAGAACGCAAGCTCGAGGAGTAATGATGGGATTTCCACAACCACCTGCGTCGAAGCTTATGGGATTACTAGCTTTCACTTAAGTTAATTTTCTAATTTTTTCCCCCAAATATGTAGAATTTGTGTGCTTCAATAAATAATTATTTTGTGAGGTGTTTGGCAACAGGATTACCTGAGCTATAGCATATGGTACAGCAGAGTACATTCCCGCTGCTCTCTCACGATAGAATACTGTTCTCTCAGTTGCAACAACTGGTTGTACAGTTGCACAGTTAGTGATACCAATAAACTGTGATGCTATAACCATGGAACCAATAACGACTCTAAGGTCATTTGCATCCTCTCTGAATCACAACATAGACAAAATAATATCATGATTAGCATTTAGAGAGAATCAGATTATGATAATTAAGTGAAGCATCAAGATGAATGCACCTTCTGCGGCCAATTCTCCAAAAAGTACTACCCAAAATTATAGAAGTCACACAGGTGAATAACAATCTGACTAAGTTGTACCGAGGAGTCCTCCAATAGGTCCACCAATGCTTCCACAGGCAAGTTCTGAATTGCGCGTAAATAGTTTGAGAGTATTTGGAAGGGAAGTAAAGGTCCTCGGACTCCATGACTTTGCTCTTATTAACAAGTTCTCTATTTAGGTTGAAAGGGACGTGAGAATGAAATGTAAGTTCATGGTAAAATGATAGGCCATTGTTTGAAAAATATGAATGAATTCTTGGGCATAATAAGCATAATACCACATTTAAAGAAGAATTTTTCATCAAAGTTTTAATTTCTTTGAAGGTTTTAAATATAATGATGTTCATTGAAAAAAAAAAACAAGAAAAAAAAGGAATTCTAGCTCAGATGCTAACTTAACATTTAACAATTTGAATTCAGGTAGGCTACATGGTATGTATGAGTAAGAATCAACGGGAATCCAGATAACTAAAAGAATACCTTAAATGGTTATGACAAGAAAATATGAAAAAACTTGATTTTACTTACTGGTACAAATATGATGATTGATAGTACTCGGCAAAATCAAGCTCCATTGGATGTTATGGCCAGCATCCACGTCGCTGGATTTTGATTTTCCTTGATTTTTGGAACACCGGGAATATCCTAGTAAGTGCAAATAAACAATACTTTATTACTAATTTCCTTCGCATATTAGGAAAATAGTGAACAATGAAGTCTCAAGAAATAATTTTTTTTGCAAAAATAGAAAGCAAATCAATATATATATATATATATATTTGAAAGAAAAGAAGTAGACTGAGAATGTGCCGTGGATATAAAAGAAGTGGCATTTTTTCCAAGAAATTAAATTATGATGCATTACAATTAAGTCTAACAACAAAGAAATATAAGTAGTGCATAACATGTGCACCTTAAAATATTCAATCATCTTTTGAGAGTTTCTGCCAAGAGAACCGGAGTATATGATTTGTCCTCTCTTTAACAACAAAAGCTGTGCAAGGCATTCAAATTAGAAGTGCATGAGAAATTTATTTTCATCATGTACAATTTATTTCCAAAAAATTTGAGCAAGTTTCATTCATAGATCAATTTGAAGAAAATGCTTCATTTTAGTGCATTTATTACCTCATCAAATGATTCAAAAATGTCAATGCTAGGCTGATGTATAGTGCATACTATTGTTCGTCCAGTGTCAACTATATTCCTCACAGCTCTCATGACAATGGCCGCAGCTCTTGCATCTAAACCTGTTGTTGGTTCATCCATAAAGATGATTGATGGATTAGCAACAAGTTCTACAGCTATTGTTAACCTTTTTCTTTGCTCTGTTGATAGACCAGAAACACCAGGAAGGCCAACTATAGCATCCTTGATATTGGTGAGCTCCACCAGCTCCATCACTTCATCTACAAATTTCTGCATATAAGAAATACGAATCTTGTCAAAAAAAAAAAAAAGGATTTCTAGCATCAAATTTCAAGCATTGCAAAGGCTCACCATTTTTTCTTCATTGTTAACATTCATTGGAAGGCGGAGGAAGGCAGAGTAGATCAAGGATTCATTCACAGTGATTTGAGGAGAGTGGATATCACTTTGTTCACAATAACCTAATACCCTTGTAAATGTAGCTTGGTTCTTAGGATAACCAGAAATTCTTATATCTCCTTTAATGTAACCAACATTCTTTCTTCCTGCTAAAACATCCATTAGCGTCGTCTTTCCAGCTCCACTCATTCCCATAAGGGCAGTCAAGACTCCAGAACGGAAAGCTCCAGTAATGTCGTTTAGTAATTGGATCCTATCCACTGTCTCCCCTTGATTTTTAATTTCCTTGGGATCACAAATGGTTAAATTAGTCTTTGTTAAGAACTAGATATTGAAGAAAACATAAAATATCAATAGACTTTCTAGTTACTTGAACATTAAATGCATGATTATTTATAAAAAGGAATGGGTTACTTGATGTCAATGAAATAACAAGTTCGCAAAATTCATATAGCAATTGCGGTTGAGAGGGGGATGGCATTTTAAAAAAAGCTAAATGAAAAGATAGCAAATATAAGGCTCACCGTAGGATTGTTGATATAGTAATTTACATCATGAAACGTCATTATGAGAGGTGTGAATGGAAGAACCATCCCTCTCTTTGGAAGATGACTTCTTAGCACATCAAAGGATGCTCTACTATTTAGCATGTCGACACTTTCAGAAGAATGACCCTTCTGTAAGTCCACCATTTCTCCTGCAAAAGGAATTTGACAACCTTGTTTCACATAACAAAGTACATTTGTTTCAATCCATAGTCCTTGAAACATTTTGGAAATGAAAGTATTAAATGCGTTATACTATTTTTATCCTCATCATTTGTTGGAAAAGCTGGAGGTGATGAACAGTTAACCGCATCTACTTTCATAGACCTTGATGTCTCCCTCTTCTCTATATTTGCATCTAAATTTGATGCCATTACCTCAGATATAACTGCTTGAGGTATGTCCAAAGCTATCACCATGCAACTAAACCAAATTAAACGTCATCCAAAGTAGCTAACATTGACAGATTGAGATGAAAGAAATGACCAAGAATAAGCTTATATTGAAGCTTACGTCTGAGATAGGCTAGTGCAAGAGTGTAAAGGACATTAAAAAAGATCGCAAAGCCTGCTAATCCACAAACGCCAATCCAATACCAGTTCTTTTCTGGGAAGACGTTGATATTTTCTAGCACTTCCAAGCCTAAGCTTTTACCATGTTCCTGCAGATTTAGTCATCATTGACTCAGTCATCAACGACAATATATTAAAAAATGATAAAATTTTTATTTCATTCTGTTCTGATTATTGACCAGTAATGAAGAGGGAATTTATAATCACATTGTCAAGTGATAAAAGGATTTCTGTGGAAATAAATGACAGAAGATCCTTACAGATTTATTCATCCATCTTGGAGCTAAAAATTCATTGACGGCTAGAGCATTATATCCATATGTAAGTGGTGAAACCCAATAACCCCAGACCCAATACTCTGGTAGTAAATCTGGATATTGAAAGCATAAACATTGAGAGCTAAAAGAACATGTATATTAAAAATTTCATTAAACTATAAGTTGAGCTTCTCTCTAGCAATTTCAATTCTTAACCAAATTAATAAAAAATGATCAATCATTTGGTCTATTTCCATAACACAAATGCTGATCTTAAAAAGAATAAGACTATGAAAATTAACCTTTAGGTAGAAAAAAGCCTCCAACAATCAAAAAAAATAAAATTGATAGGAATCCTACGGTGCCAGACATTGCCATTGTTCTACACAACCCTGCAACTGCCCTGAACAGCCCATAAGCCATCTGCTGAGTGAAGAATATCACTAGAAGATGCTTTAAGAACCTGTATTAAAAAAAAATTTATGCATCCAATTTTCAGTATTTTCATCAAGAAAATAAGGACAGGTTACCTGCCAGCCTCCGGTGCAAACCCAATTATGCAATATGTTATGATAACCCAAACAATGGACTCTAGCACTGAGATGGGGATCCTCAGAAAAATAATAGGAAGAGTGAAGATCCATGCAGGGTAGAAATGGAGGTCCCTGTGTTTGTAGAAAATTGGAAGCCTTGCAAAGGGTCACGAGATTTCTATAATGCCATTGAATAGGTTGATGATCATTCCGAATAGTAGTGCACCATTGTAAGCAATGCCATCAGATATAGTGTTTGTTTGCATCCGTATTCCTGAGAACACTGTTGATACTACCAATGCCATAAGCATGATCTTTAAAACATGACAGACATCAATTAGTAACACCTTACATGCACCACATACTGCATAAATCAATGTATTTTCTAACTTAGTAATACTTTTGAACTAATATATTGAGGTTGAGAAGACCTAGAAATCAATGATTGGTGGTAATAGGCTCCTACATGGAGTTCCTGAGAAGATGCTTTTAATATGGCGACAATTTATTCTACCATTGAAAAAGAAAACCAGAAGTCTCTGACTGTTTTACTAATCCTTGAAATCCAATAACAACAAGATAAAGCCTAATCAGACATTTATTTATTTATTTTACCATCGATATTTAACAATATTTGTTGAGACCAATTCACAGGAATGCAAAAACTGTCCCCACTCAAAGCTTTTTTATGGTAATTCCTTTTATAAAATCAGTATATTAAGCCACGATAGGAAATTAATTGAAGCCAAGCAGCTTCATTTGAAAACTTGATGATTTTTATTTGATTTTTATTAAATGTGGTAATAATACGAAGGCTAGGAATGAATTAATCAAATCCGAGGTTGGATGTAGACCTGGATAGACTTGAAGAAGTAAAGAAATAAATTTCGCTTGATGAAGAGCCACTCTTTTGTGAAGGAGGCAGCAAGGAGTTCTGAGAATGGGACAACATGCTTCTTAAAGACCAGAGCAGCTTGGTGATTTCTACTCTTGTCAAAGGGAACTGAGAGCTCAGTTTTTAGATGGAGTCCAATATGAAACTGATTGAAGAGATCAGCAAACTCATAGGCTGTTATATAGCGATAGGGCCGAGTATGGTCAGCCCAATATTGTGCCTGGTCCTTTCGAGAGATGATCTCTTGGAGGAAGTCGGCAATGCTCTTCCGCTCAGGACAGCAGAATCCACAAGACTCGAAGAAATCAAGAATATACTCACGTGGACCTTGGTAAACTATCTGACCTTCACTTAAAAGGATGATATCATCAAAGAGCTTGAAGGTCTCAGGTTCTGGTTGGAGGAGAGACATCAGGATGGTGGCCTCCCCTAGATGCACAATTTGCTGCAAGCACTTCACAATCTGGTAAGTTGTTGAGCTGTCTAACCCAGTTGATGTTTCATCCATGAATAATACTTTTGTTGGGCCAACAATCACCTCACCTGCAATAAGTTTATGTTAAGTTTGTTCGATAGGTAGCCAGCAAACGAAGTATGGAAAGTGCAAACATGAGCTTAAATGACCAAAACAGAAAACTGGATCTGGTGTTGAGCTTTTAGCTCAATTGTATAGGGAACATCACTAGAAATAATTAGTATGAATGTGGTTCGCCTATGTTTTTATTTTTATTTTTTTACACATTAAAGTAACTCTGAAGTTTCATTAAAGTACTAAAATTGGCTTCGAAAACTTGGTAAGTGCTTCTTACTATGACATTTATGGGGAACTCATTACTTTAAAAAAAATAAAAAAATTGGTAAGAAATGAACCAGTGGTGAGCCGCTTCTTCTGTCCACCAGAGATCCCTCTTCTCATCTCATCTCCAACAAGAACATTGGCACAGCTATCTAACCCAAGTATCTGCATCCAAACAGTATAACTTCAGCACATCACAGTTCTTATATGTATTAAAGACAAAAAATCTCATCACTGAATGCCACTAACTATTTCCCCACATTAATCACCAGCCAAGGAATGCAGAGTGATCACTCTGCTGAAAGCCATGCAGAGGTACTGTGATTGTGAGCACTAAACTGTAATGGTTACATAAAAAAGGCACAAAAGTTAGAGACATGCCTTGATGATATATTCTGTTTGGAGGCTATTCTTCACCCCTTCCACCGAAGTAGCCTACAGGATTCAAAATAGAGCATCACTAATTCTTGTAAATAATGAATAAAAATACAGCTACATAACCATTATTTCCAATGATAAATCAATTACTTAATTCATATCTCCATAATATCTCTTAAAATCTATGTGCGTTGAACGAAGAAAGTAAAGAAATGCAAAGAATAATGACAATAGAATAAAAAGCTAACCTTCATGAAAAGATCAATTTCAGCGTCAGGGAGTATTCCTGCAGCTTTCTCACTCTCTAAGAGCTCCTTTAAGAGGTCTGCCCAAAATTACAAATGAGTTAAAACACACTATTCATTTATTTCATCTTTATACACTTTCACTGAAAAAAAAATGAAAATTAGGACTGTGTTTGAATACCATATCGAGCTGCACTGACGCCTTGACACCTAGCAGAGAAATCGAGGGTCTCTCTAACGGTCATCGCAGGCACATGGACATCGTTCTCTCCAATGTATGCAGCCGATTTCTGGGGCACAAATTCGTCAAACTTGTACCCATTGTACGTAACCTCGCCGTTCACCTAATCAGTAATTGATGAGTCCCAAATATTATTAAACTATGGGAAGTGTATCGCAGAGAAAAAAACCTTGAGACTAGAGTTCAGATTTCCAGCTAAAGCTTTCAGAAGGGTGGTCTTTCCAGAAGCTGGAGGGCCTAGCAAGAGCGTCATCCTGTAAAATTCTTTCAAAATAAAATTAGTTATCGACCATGTTTTGGTGAAGACGGCGACAATGATGACAGAAGATAATGGTTGCAGGCAAGCAGTTTGATGAAATGACCTAGAGGGCCTGATGATGCCGGAGACATTGTTGAGGATGGTGAGTTTGGAGCGCTTGGTGAGGCTAACACCAAATTTGCTGAGGGCTGAATCGGCGGTGTTAATGGCTGTGTTGGCGAGCGTTGGCAGCGCTCGTCTCCCGAAGTGGCACTCCCCTTCAACATTAAGCTTTTCAAACCGAACCTCAACGGTTGGTAACTCGATTCCAACCCTGCATTATAGACATCCTCATTAACGGAAACGCAAATTATATATACTTTTTTTTTAGAGGTGGAGATCGCAAGTAGAAGAGATGGAAGATGAGTGAGTGCAAGAAGAATGAATCCAGAAGCACAAGTAATTTCAATTATTATATAATTTAAAAGTTTAGAATGTGTGAAATGAGAAAATTATAGTTTATTTATACATTTTGAGAGAAGGGTTCTCATTCTTATTAAAGTTATGCTTGAATATTATTTTATTCTCATGAAAAAGAGATGAAATGAATTACATCTCCTCTTAATAAATAAATAAATTGGGCGAATCATTCATTTAGGAGGTGTTTGAAATCACTTTTTATTTTATTTTTTTTGATTTAGCATTTGGTTCTTTGCATTTAGAATCTGATTAATAAAGTGAATACATAATTAAGACTTTCTGATTGTTTGGTTATGTAAAATAAATACACGTGAAACTATATTTTTCGTTTGGTTGAGATATGTAAGAAAGACAAATACCGATTCAATATTATTGTATGTTTAGAAATTAGTGAAATTTTTTCATTAATTGAAATATTAAATTAATAAATTAAATATATATTAAAATATAAATATTTTATAAATAAAAATTTATTATTTAGTTAAAAAAAGATTATAATATATTTATTTTAAAAGTAGAAAACGAACAATATGATGACTATATAACTGATAAATAAATTTATTTTAATGATATTTATTATTTAATATATATATATATTAAAAATTACATAATTTTTTAGGTCAAATATATATTTTTTTAAATATTCAAATATTTAGTTTTTATAAATATTTTAAAATAATATAATTTATTATAAAATTTCCTCGCTTGTTCTTTGTAAAAGAAAGAAGAAGAAGAAGAAGGGGAAGGATGCTGGCGCGAGCGATGGTCCTTCTGGCTGGCTTCCTCTTTCGCTGTATGAAAACTCCCATTCAGCGGCGTCAGTGAAGACACGATGGGGGGCTATCGTCGTCGCTCTCGCCATTTCTACTTTTCTGAGATCGAGGCTGCCATGAACAAGTTTGATGAGGGGCTCGCCGTCGTGGGTTCGAAAGGTGTATCAGCGAGTTCGATGATGGCACCAAGGTGGCGATCAGGAAATCCCATGTCCGAGCAAGGCGTTCATGAGTTCCAAACTGAGATTGAGATGCTCGAAGCTCCGCCATCGGCATCGTCTCCTTGATCGGATACTATGAGAAACGGAGATGATCCTCGTGCGTGCTTTCACCTATTGAGCATCGGCGCTGGCGATCAGGCGTTCCGCTCGCGCTCGCTCCGCTCAGCTCCGCCTCGTGCATTTTAATCTTTGGCGTATTTCGTTTAGAAAAATAGCTAAACAGGAAAACGAAATCTGGAAATTTTACACGGGAATTACATTCTGTAAACACGAAAAAGAAGAAATCGTTTGTATTACTTTACACCGTAATTACTCGGAACCAAACATCCCTTAAATTATTTATATTTTGATTTGATGTAAAGCATATTTGATAATGATAATTTTTAGAAATATTCTAAACATTCAAAATTTATTTTGAGAATTTTTAAAAATAACACAATTTATTTTTAAAATAAAAAATATAAAAAATATTAAAAATACATCCAATAAATGTATTTTTGAAAACAACATAAAAAATAAAAATAAAAAAACAAAATAAAATTGATCACAAACAAGCCCTTAGATTTTAAGAGACATATTCTTTGTATTGTTGCTCTATTAAAAACATATCGTTTAAAATTATTTAATAAAAATAATTATATTTTTTCGTATTTCTTGATATGATACTGAAAATTCTACTAGTCAAAGCACGAATCTTGATGTCAAAAGCAAGTTGATCCTAAGTTGAAACTAGTCGAGATCAAGCACTTAAAATATCATTGAAAATTTTGTGATATCAGTTAAAATCTTTAAATAGCTCTTAAACATGGAGTGTTTATATTCAAATCGAGCGTCTTGACGAGCCAAATATAATAAGCCTAAGATCTTATAATTCTGACTTCATTTGAGCATTTAAATACTTAAAATACATCAAATGAACAAAAGAATCATTTTGAGCGTCCGTGAGTGGTTGGTTTACATGTATTTTTGAAAATACTTTTCTAATCTATAAATGGCCATCATTCTTAACATGAAGAGGGAGCTAAGATGAGAGAGAGACAAAGCTTGAAAATCTTTCAAGCATAATCGTGCCACCTGACTTGATGACCTGGTTGCCGCCAACCACGTCCTGTATCATTTCGGTAGCGACCTCGTCGTCGTCAATCTTCGTTTGCTGTCCGTAGACCACTGTCGCCGACCTCGGTATTCGGGCATTCACCGTCGCGGCGTAGATCGTTCCACCTGGTCGTCACAGTCATACCATAGTCGGTCATCCATGCTGGGACCGCCATCATCATCATTGTCATCCATTCGTAGGTCACCATCGCACCACTTCCGTCAGCCATTCGTCGATCGTCGCCGATGATACCGTCATGCGCCGTATCGCCCCGTACGCCCTGACCATCTCCATCGTCGTCACCGGTATCGTCGTCGCCGTCTCATTGCTACCATTCATCAATCTATAGCTATCACAACTTAACCATGGCTATATAACTGTTGTTGTCTAATTCTTGGATTCCCATTATCAAGCTTTCTGGTATACAATTCTATAATCCTGTATGAGGAAAACTTTGTACTCCGAAGCAGATATATAGTGGAAAATTTTAGCTGGACTATGCTTTGTGGTTTTTTTCCCCCTCTTTCTGTGGTTTTTCTAGTTAAAAATCCTGGAGTTTTCTTGTTCACTCTTCAAATATCACATTATGTGTTGGATTTCAATAAAGCATAAACTTTATTCTACTGGGTTTTAGCACACAACATTTCTATTTAAATCATTATCATATAGATTTTATTGAATATAATACTTATTATGAGTGGGATTTAATTATAGATGATAATTGTTTTGAAATTTTTTATGAGTGAGATTTAATTATAGATGAAAATTGTTTTGAAATTTTCCAGTTATAAATATATATATATATAATGAAATTTTTTTATCTTCTATTTTTCAAACGAAAAAAAAAAAAACAACTCACCGCAGAATTCTTTCTCTAAGCTTCATGAGGAACCGTTCGTTATCTTCCTCAGCAGCATCTTTGAAGGCCTGCTCGATGAACTCTCGGCGCTGGCCATGTGTGTGAGTTACAGACATCCACCAGCTAGCTCATGAAGCTGTCGTTTCCTTCCATGTCCGCCGTCGCCATCCCGTCGTCCGCGACGGCTGACTTGAGAATCCCCATTCGAAGCTGCTTGAAGGTGGGAAGCTTCATCATGGAAGCAAACAACATAGCTTTCTCATTCTCTTCGACTCTTCTGTTCTCCTCCGTCGTCCCCACTCCCGTGCTCATCTCCTCTATGCTCCTCAAGTCCTCCATGCCCTCTCTCTCTCTCTCGGTGTGCGTCTGTGTGTGTTTGTGAAGAATGGACTATATAGTATGTATAGTTTGTAACAGTCAAGCATAGTCGATATACACGAGAAAATAACTAGTTAATAACAAATCAACGTAATGTTTTAGGTCAAAATTTTAACATAGTCATATTTTTAATTGTACATCAAAATTTTTTTTTAAGAAAATAGATTTAATCGTACGACTGGCGGATTTTATTTTTTGTTTTTTATTTTTGATAGCAAAGAGAGAGTTTTATTTTTTTTATTTACCTGTGAGAAAGATTAAAGATATATATATATATAAATAAATAAATAAGTATATACTTTTAAATAATTAAATAAATAAATTTTTAATAAATAATTAAATATATATAAATAAATAAATCAATAAATAATTTTTTTTATTTGCGTGTTTTTTATATGCATTAATAATTAATTAAATAAAAAAATTTTAATAAATAAATAAATAAGTATATATATAATTTTTAATAAATATATATATAAATAAATAATAATTTTAAATATATATATATATATATAATAATAATAATAATAACAATAATAATAATACTAATTTTTAATGTATATATATTTCACCTCATTAAAGATGAATTATTATTTATTTTTTATATATTTATATTTTTTATATTTTTTGTTATTATTATTTTAGATTTATTTCTTTTTTTATCTTTCTTTAATTTATAAATCTTCATAATTTTTTAATAACTTTTATATATTATTTTCTTTATTTATAATATCAAAGTAAAAAAATTATGAAGATTTATAAATTAAAAAAGAAAAAAAAAAAGTCTAAAATAATAATAATAACAAAAATAAAAAAAAAATATATAAAATATATAAAAATAAATAATAATTCATCTTAGTCATCTTAAATATATATGCATTAAAAAATTATTATATATATATATATATATATATTAAAAAAGTATATATATATATATTTTATTTATTTATTAAAATTATTTATTTATTTAATTATTAATGAATATAAAAATATGCAAATAAAAATTTTATTTATTTATTATATATATATTTATTAAAAATTTATTTAATTATTAATGTATATATATATTTAATTAATTAATTAATTATATATATATATATATATATATATATATATATATATATATATATATATATATATATATATATATATATATATATATATATATATTTTAATCTCTCTTAAGTTTCTCAACACTCAAATAAAAAAATAAAAGATCCTCTCTCAGTCTGGTATCAAAAAAAAATATTGCAAATCGTTCATTATTTTAGAATGCAATACAACTGTGGCTTTGACTTTAAGTTATCTCACAAGAGTAAAACATCTATCGCTTATAAAACGACTTGAATTTTGGGTAATATTTTAGTTGACAAAATGCTCTTCGCCTCGGGGAGATCGCAGGCGTGGTCGGACTGGGTTAAGTTATCCGATTTTTGTATTGCATAATTATGTAAATTTATAGGGTTGTTTGTGTCTAATAATTATATATATAGAATGGGGATCGTGCGACTCCACCATCGCATGCGAGAACTCTTCTTCGTCTCTATACGGGTCTTGCGAATATTGTGGTCCCTCATGTTGAACGTGAGAATCAAATAAATAATATAATTTATTAAAAATTATTTTTTTTAAAATCAAAATAAACTAAGAGCCTGTTTTTTTTTTGAAATTTGAGCGAATTTAATCACAAACTATAACAATGTATACAAGAATTAATAAGACTTCGACGTCAAAGTTTCAAAAAAAACTAAGATATTATAAAAGGAATTAATGTTTAAAGAAGCTATGATGAGTATAAATTTTTTTTTTAAAGTTAAACTATAACTTTTTGATTAAATGCAATACTCTCAATATAAATTTCTTAAAAAATAAGTAAAATCCAACCCAAATGCAATACCCAAATTACAATGCAATATGAACCTCACTGTAGCATTATCATTATCCCAAACAACTCCTAAATCACAGAATCCAAAAGAACATATTCATAGTAATTTTGAATGAATAATTTGATCGTTTTATGTTAAAAGTTTAATTAACAGTTATTATTTCTCTGATATAATTAATACTTTCAAAGTTGTAATTTTATCCTATTTTTTTTTCTAAAATTTGTTTTTATTTTCAAACGTAGGTGTATTAAGTGTGAGGATTACATCTTAGCTCTAGACAAAAGTCACCCAAAGCCTCTACTTGACTTCACTTTAGGTCTATTTCACCCACTCTATCCAAGATAAAGATTCTCCTAATTATATTAGTCTTTAGTTGCTCGTACACTTTAGGTTATTTAGTTTAATCGTCTGTTCTATAATGTCACAGTTATTATAAGATGTTTAGTTTTTCTTGTATGATTTTCATGCCAAGATTAATGAATTTTATATGAAAATCAGTTAAGGAATTTATTTCAATAATTAGCTATGTCTCTAATTTTATAATTAGAAATTATATATTTTTATTCTGATAGAATTATAATTATTATTATTTTGTGAAGCTTGATTTTATCAATCAACTTAGGTCATATTATCGACTCAGTCCTGTCCTTTGTGTTAGTCAAACTCGATGCTGAACTCGTTGTTGGTCACACGGGGGCTAGCGCTTTTGAGAAATTTTTTTAATGTTTTGAAGCGCCTTAGTTCTAGGTCATGAATATTTGACTTCAAAGATAAAAAAGCCAGCATCTTGACGCTGCAAGAGGCAACGTCGTGGTGTTACGGCTCGAGAACCAAGTGCAAAAAAGATAGATAGGTCATTACCATGACACTACAAAACTAACACCACAACGCTTGATCCCTTGCAGAAGAACCAGAAAGATAGCGATGCTAACGCCTAGGCGCTAGGTCACGACACAAAGAGTCAAAAAATCCATCTTATTGTAGCTTTTCCTCAAATTTTTTTATGCTTTACCATGTACCCTTGTGAGAGGAATGAGAGAGAGTGTGTCTTAAAGTGAATGAAGTGTAGAGAAGCTTGAGATAAATAAAATATGTACAATTCTCCTTATTTTTTTATTCATAGTCGATTTCTTGATGGTATGATACTGTGATTTTCAGTTCTGTATATGCTCTTAAATACTTGAAATGATTTTTCGCACTTAATCTTTATCTCTCAACAATTTAAGTTTATGAGTTCTTCACATAATTTTAATCATTTTTTTGATAGGGATATAATGAATTTTTATATCACGGCTAGTAATTTCAAATAATATTATTTAAAATACAGGGAGAATTGCATGGAAAATATATTACTTTTAAATGGCCTAGTTGTTGATTTTATCATTTGTATAAAAAGAAAACAAAAATATTATGGCATGATGAATTTGAAATCTTCTATTCTTATCATGAACGGTTCTTCTATCTATATATCACATGATTGAGATTTGAATTATTATTTTGATGATGAAAATAAAATAAAACATGATGAATACATATATGTCAAAAAGATAAAATCCCTTTTATAATTATAACACATCGAATATATGATAATAATCAATTATATAAATTAATAATGATTTAATGAAATAATAAACTACAATAAGTGATATAATATCTAAAATTAACTTAATTTAGTACCGATCTTCACATAAAATCTCGGATCTCATAATGCCAAGGGGCAGTTTGTGATCATTTTTATTTTTATTTATTTTACTTTTATATTTTTATTTATTTTTTATTTTGATTAAAAATAAAATATATTTAATAGTCATAGTTTTTTTATAAACATTCAAAATATCTAAATTTTTTTATTTATAAAATAATATATTTTTAAAAATATAAATAAAAATACTTAAAATATATAATGAATAAATATATTTATAAAAATATTATAAAAATAAAAAGTAAAAAATAAAATATATCCAATAAGGACCTCAGGATTCAATTTAGAATCTTTGAAAATCATCTTTGGGATCATCTAATTGAGGCAAATCTAAAATTTATGAAAACATCTCAAATATTTTTTTTTATTTGCTCAGTCATTATAATACCCTGTCTTGTCATTTAGTGAAAAAGACAAGCCGTACATGCAACAAAACTTAATTATTTGCAAATAATAATTTATAAACTAAATATTATTATTTCCTAGCCAAATTAAATATTCTCGAGAGGTGTTAAAAACAACAAATAAAATAAAATAAAATAAAATCAATTCTTCTGATTTCTGTCTGGAAATAAATTAATGAAGGAGGGAATATGTCAACCCCATGTAAATTCAAATATTAAACATCTGCCCTTTATCCGATGTTGTGTCATTTGGCATTTCAATTTTGACATTTCAATATTAAACTTCTACCCATTTGGAAAAAAAGTGAAAAAAATTATTAGATTATATGAAACTTGATATTCAAAATCAAGCATATAGATCTTATTGCTATTCCCAAATCTCAAAAATATCACATATTTAAATCAAATTAAAACTTCCAAAAAATCGTTTTCAATAAATTTATGGTGAAACAAACTTAATATATCTCCATTTATTTATTTATTTTGGATCATTTTTGTAATCATAATGTTTTATTTTGTAATTGTTTTTTTCAAAATGAAGGACCAGTCTTATAAAAGAAATTATTATGATTGAAGTCTATAAGATAAGATTATAGAATTTTGAAATACTTGTTTATTTGTCTATTGTACAACAGTTAGGTAACAACAACTTAAAAAAAAAAAAAGGCTATAACAAGCAGTAGTGGTGATCGGTGACAATTGCTAGCTTTTGTAAACTTCAAGCTCTCAAGCTTAACTCTTGGCTCTCTTTCTAAGTCATATTAAAATTACGATCATATTTATAGAATTTTTTGTAGAAATATTTTGATAAATTTAGTCAAAATTCTAAATATTTTATCTAATGATCCATATTAA
Organism: Cymbidium sinense; assembly: GCA_021442155.1. Taxonomy (NCBI): domain Eukaryota; kingdom Viridiplantae; phylum Streptophyta; class Magnoliopsida; order Asparagales; family Orchidaceae; genus Cymbidium; species Cymbidium sinense. The sequence continues at coordinate 126,427 of JAKCPB010000750.1, read as the reverse complement.
TTCCATTGATAGTAGATCATTTTTTTTTTTTGTCTCTTTATGACATTGAATTCGAATAATCTTATGTTGGTTGGATTCCATTGAGCCACTCGATTTGATTATAAATTTGACATATTCAAAGAACTTTTTATTCTTCATTTAATATTTCAAAGTTTCTAACTATGCTTCATGTGACTGATTTGAGCTTATTATAACTTAGATTGAATCACTTCTAATGTCTCTGGGTTTGTCTCATGAAGATGCTCAATTTGTTTATATATTTGCTAAAATCGTAGTTCGGATAGTCTTAAATTTAAATTCAAAAGATTGAAGCACATCACATATATTGCATCGAGATTTGCGATCGATCAACCGGATTTTTAGAAAATGTATAAAGCGTGTAATAATTTCTCCATCAAATATGTGTTTCTAATGCAAATCAAATATTGTTGAGAGTTACTAAGAGAAAAAATCGAAAGGAAAAAAAAAACATTTCTATCACATGTCATAAAAAAAATTAAGTGTTGATTTCATCTTTCACTATATTAATAAAGAAAAAAAAACGTGACATGGAAAATTAATAAAGGGAGGGAATGAATGAGAATAAATCAAACCCCCATGTAAATACAAATGTCAAAAAATTTCAATAGTAGCATGTTATCAGTAATACATTTAAACTGTCTTTTACCTGAATGTTGTGTCATTTGGCATTTCACTTTTATGATATAGAGTAGTCCAACAAGAACAGGTGTAAAAAATAGAATTTTTCATTAAACTATATGAAGAATTATATTTTAAAAGATGATAAAATTAATGCAATCAATAACATAACCAAACATTGCTTTCTCTTCAGTCTATATTTGAAGTAGCATACTGACTTCAACAAAATAAAAAAATCTATTTCAGGCAGGATATTTCTTGAATAACATTCTTTTTGAACAAAAATGATAATATTGTTCTTTCATTGATCAAGAGTTTAGGTCTTTGGGAAGCATCATGATCATCGAATAAGAAGAGTTTTAATTTCTTCAAATGAACGATTTGAACAGCTATCGATTCGAACAACTAATTCAGTTGATCATTCATACCTTTCAATTCATAGATGTGGATATCGGATCTATGAATGGGGATATTCTCGATACTCACAAAGAAAAAGAGAAGTGACTTGATCAAAAAGAAACGAAGTGGCTTATACAAATCTTCTTTGTCGGTAGCCTCGGAACAACAATCAAATATTGATTAATACGTAATCGATCGAACACTACTTGCAGTACTTGAAAGGATTCTTCTATTCAGAAATGAAATGTTGCAAATATTCCTGGAAATTCTTGCTCCCATTAGACCATTTGTATCTATATGCATCAGGATCCCGATTCATGGATCTCTCAGTTCGAGATAAGAGGATCAAACCATTTCTTTTAACTCTTTTTCAAATTCGATAAATGTTGGTTGATCGCATATTTCATTATAGTTATATGATTCAGAGTATCATTTCCTATCTGATCTATTTGAATTCCATATTCAAAGTTGCGATCAGATCTATTCATTAAAAAGAATCGGTTCGATTCATTTCTTATGTACCCATAGGTGCTATATTGGATTTGAATCAGATTTTGGATCAATCTATATTGATTGACTGCCTCCGTTATATTGTTGCTAGCAAATACCACTATTTTTAGTTTGAGATCTTCCAACTCATTCCCGTAGTAGATCCGAACCAATTTGTTTTCTGATCCTTCTAGAAAAACATTCATTCTCCTCATAAAAAATAGGAGGTAGAACCAATAAAGATTTCTTTTTCGATTCATCTCTGGAGTTGAATACATCATTCAAGAATTTTTTTTGATCCAACTCGTAGGAATCAATGGAAAAGACAAATCCCATATGAAACACCAGATCCGTCTCGGTTATTGATAGAGTGAATAGATTCGCCATTTATGGGAATCTCTCTTCTGATTCAAAAAAATCATGGCGTAACGCGTACACCTCTTTGTTTCGGTCATGGAATAGATGAAAGAAATTAAAAATGGATTTTTGTTCAAGAATAAAATCTTATTGGAGCTCTCCATATCCGGTTCATCCTTCAGAACCAAATCCGGGATGTGATATGGTTCCAAAGGATGAATTGCTATGATATCTTGTAAATACGTAATTATCTTGAATATATCAACCATTTATTTATTTTTTGCTCACCTGGAAGGGACAAAAGAAACATCTTTTTTTTCTTCAATAATTTATGAGCTATAGTGGACCTCTCAATAGGATTTGAACCCAGATGAAGTTCTGACCATCTGTTAGAGAAAAAGAACAAATGGATCTTGAAGGATTCCCAAGAAATTCTTCAATTTCTTCTGGAAGCAAATGATTATTCATCCGCTTCTCAGGTTCTGCAAATAGCCAAAACATGGAGGAAGATCCAAAAAGGCATTTTGAAAATCGATCTGATTCTATCTCTGTTCATTCTGTTTGAAGAAAGGAAGGATCCCAAAGAATCAATCTCTATTTTAGTTGCTGGATCTCTGTTTGATCGATCAATGTGTGTTATTCTGAATTCTTATTTATAATAGAATCGAAATGATCTCTGGATTGATCAGAAGAAGATCCTTTCCATTGGCTAGAATTTGTTTCTTAAACGAAAATAGACATTATGGAATCATATTGAATATTTGACAATACATTTCGTACCTTGCTAAAAAGCTGATCCTTGTTTACCAACCACACATTGTCTAACCAAATCCAACTCTCTCTCGAGACGTTCCTAAAAAAAAATCTGATTTGTGCTAATTCTTCCCCCAACTAATGAAGAGATCTTGGCAAATTGCCAAATATGAAATTGAGCATAATTTTGCAAAGAAATACCCCACTTGTTTCTTGAGAAGAGATGGGAAACATGCTCAATATCATTGGATTGCATAGTTGCCCTAGCTCCTTGTTGTTTGAAGAAACTCTCCCCTTGAATTGGGCTTTTTTCACGAAAAGCAGATATGAGATAACAAATCAAGTCTTTCCCTAAGATTTCAAATAAGCCTCAATTCAAGTTGATTATGTTTTTTCCTTGGAGAAAGATGATCAAAAAATTCCCAATCATGGTTCTTATGGATCGGATCATCCGTATAGGATAAAAAAAGAAACTTAATATATTTTCTATCTTTCTCTTTGAATGATATCTCAATTCCAGCTACAATTTTATTAGATATCTGACAACTAGAATCTCTATTTTTTTCAATCTGATTCCTCCACCACTGTGAACCCCAGCCAGATTCAGGCATGATACACTTTTTCTTTATTGGGATAACCCAAGTACTCTCTTGTGGATCCATGAAACAACTCTCAGAAATCTTTTTCCCTTTTAGAAGATACAGGAGTGAAACAATCAACCTATTTCTATTGGAAGACCAAAAAGATTCTTCCAATGTCTCCTTTTTGGGTCCAATGGAATTCATAGGTATAGGAAGAAGTCCTATTAAATAGAGATTTCTTCCTTCGACCATCTTTCAATTGTTAGTACAAGATATAAGGACCATCACTACTACAAATAATACTACACCTTTGATCATGAAATATCCATTGCTTGTTGCACCCTATGAATCATGTGAAAGTAGGATACTCCAAATTTGGGGGTCCAAGAGTTTCATAAAACATTCTTGGTGGAAAAACATGTGAGTGAAAGACCCCACTCAATAGAATTTGATTCATGAATCTACGAAATAGTGAGAATTCTTGATCTCTCTTAATATCTCTCTCAATTCAAATATTTAGGATTTGAATTGATGTCGTTTCATTGATTCCTCCTAAAGATTTTATTTCAATAAGAATTTGGTTATTCATGATGTACGATGATCCCTGTAAGCATCCATGGATGAATGGTTAAAGCACCCAACCCATAATTGGTAAATTCATTGGTTCAATTCCTGCTGGATGCACACCAATAGGAACATTCAATAAGTCTATTGGAATTGGCTCTGTATCAATGGAATCTTATCATCCCCTCTAAGATTTTATTTCAATAATAATTTGGTTGATATGCGATGATCCACATCATGGATGAATGGTTAAAAGCACCAACCCATAATTGGTAAATTCATTGGTTCAATTCTCGGATGCACATAAACATTCAAGAAATCAATTGGAATTGGCTCAATCTGGAATCTTATCATCCATAGCAATTAAAATGGTATCATACCATAACATATGAACAATAACTAGAATTCTATCGATTGGAACTCATTGGGAAGAAAATGGATTTAAGGATGGAATAAAATATGTATTTACAAAAAAAAATATTATTAAACAATCAATATACTTCTAATGTCATCGATTAACTATGAAATAAAGCATTGGGTCAAACTCTTCTTTGGTGTCAAGGTAAGAGCTATGAATAGTCATCAACTCAAAGGGAAAAAGATCTATTATGGGACATACAATGCATTACAAATTGATCATTATGCTTCAATGTTATTCTATTCCACCTCTTATAGAAATGAACTTAAAGCAAAATTAATAAGACAATACATTTATACAAAACTTCTGAGCACACATAATACATAGTCAAGTGAAATCCAATCCACAGAATAATTTGATCTATGGACAACATTGTTGTGGTAAAGGTCATAATGTGTTGACCTCACTTTTGGAGTGAGTTCTTAACACCCTCATCATAGATCTAGGATTCTTATAGACATTAAGAGCTCCTTCTTAAGACACTAGTGATTATGTGAACACTTAATCTAAAGATTTAGAATTGATAGGAATAGGTAATGCCTTGTACTTAGGAAGATTTGCCTACCTAAACCAACCCAATCCATACTTTCCTTCTCAATTCAAACCTCAAATTTATACCAAACCCAAATTTTCAAGACTCATAATCAATCCCATGATCAAATTCCTCAAGATTTCTCCATATTCCATGATTAAATTCAAACCTTCTTAAACCCTTTGATTTCATCTTATGGACTTAGCTTAAAATTCAAATCATTAGTTGATTTTCTCAAAGATAAATACTTTAATCATTTTAAATCCAAATCCAAATTTCAAACCAAATAATTCAATCTCAAATCAAATCCAAGATCAAAATTCCTTCTTAGCCTTTTATCTTAAGCAGCCAAATCTTCACCCAAATTATCCCAAACTTGATTTCTTTATAAATCAATTATTCATTTATTTATTCACAAACATAGAAATCCATACCTAAATGACCAAAATCAAATCAAACTAAATCAAGCTAAGCCAAATCCCCTCTTAAGCCTTATGGACCTACCTCCATAAGCTTACTCAAATCTTAAATCAAATCAACCCAAAATAAAGTAGTTTCTTTATAAATTAATTACTCATTCATTTATATTCATAAATATAAATAAAACCATTCCAATGACCAAAATAAATCAAACTAAATTGATTCCCTACTTAAGCCCTTTTGACATCTTTAAGCCTGGTCAAATTTGCTTCCAAATCACTCCAAACTCAAGTGATTTTCTCATGGATATTTGATATCTTCAATTATATTCCCAAATATAAATAAAATATAAATTCAAATAGCCAAATCCAAATCTAGAATCGAACCAAAATCCAATTCAAGCCTTTTTAGCCAATTTCTTGAACTTGACCAAATCATATCCAAATCAAGCTAAAAATAATGGATTTTCTTTTGAATCAATCATTCCTTCAATTATTTAGTCAAATATAAACATAAACTATAATTATCAAATCAAAGTCAACCCAATTCAAGCCCAAGTTACTTTTTTGACTTGAAAACTTCAAATGAGCCAAAATCCACTAGACTCTAAATTAGTTGGATTTATATTTCAATCTAGGCTCATATCTAAACTTGAATCAGCCAAAACCAAATTGACCTAAACTAGCCAAAACCACCATATACCAAATTGATTGAAACCATTGATCCCAACTCATAATCATTGAAGATGGCCAAACCCTTAATTGAGCCAAACTAAGTCCAACCAAGTTGACCCAAATTAGCCTAAAAAGCCAAAATGGGTCAAATCAATTAGCCTTGATTGGCAATAGTTATTCATTTAAACTATTTAACTTAACCAAAGAATTATAATTTGACCAATTTTAACTTGACAACCTAGCCCAAATTGATCTAAAATGTCAAATTGGCCAAAATTCAAATTAAACCCAAATTGATTCAAACCAAAGCTAAAATCATTTTCAATTCACCAAGTGAACATGAACCAACACCTAAACTTAATTTGGTCAAATTGGTCAAATTCAAGTAAACATTTGACCTATTTGAATTCAAGTGAGCCAAAATCATGCCTAGGCCAAATTAATCAAAATCACTTGAATCAAAACTTTTCAAATCATCATTTTAACCATGGTTTTACCCAATTTAATCAATTGGTCAACCTAACTCAACATAAACCCATTTGAACTCATTTGACCAAATAAAACCCGAGCACTCAAAATCAACTCATGGGGCTTTGGTGGCTAACCAAACCCAACACAAATTGATCCTAATTTAACCTAAAATCAGCCCAAGCCCAGTTAGAACCCAACCCAAGGGGATTATCTATTGGACAAACACATTTGCATTGGATTCCATCCAAAAGAGGCAAAGTCCACTCTCCCCGTTCTTTGGTAGCCCTAAACTTTGCCATTTGGAGTATCATCTACCCCATAGCCCAATCTGAGTAAGCCTAGAACTAGCCATGGACTAAAGGGAATCCAATTCCTCCTCCTCACTCAAAGCTGAACCCCATGGATAAATGAAGGAGGAAATCAGCCACCATCTTCCCATATCTTGCCATGGACCTCCTGCCATAGCTTCCTCCACTCCAGTCGTGCCATGTGGACTCGATTGAGACCCTCCGACAAGCTCGTGGAAAATGACCAAAGGGATGGATTTTCCTAACTCGATTGAGGGGTATACTCCCTCAATTCTTAGAGGGATTGATACAATTCAAACATACTAAGCTTCCTGAGTGTTTTTGAAATCGTAGAGAGCCTCCCCAAGCATTCCCAAGTTTCCCTTCATCAAAATTCTCCATTCTCGTGCATAGTCAAAATAGGGCATCCATCCTCCAAGAGATTTTCTTCCTACATATAACTAAACTTCAATTCATCTTGCACATACCATCCTCGTGTGTCATAAACCATTCAAGACTTTTCCCAAGCTTTAGGTTAGAGGGAGTTCGATCAAGACTGAACACCAAATAAGACGATCTTGGTAGTGTGAGGGATCCACCCCAAATCAAAGCTCAGCTTTCTCCTACAAGAAGCTACCTGTCGATCCACACGGTCTTGAGCTCTAGTGAGGTAATTCCTCAAAACCGTAGATTTAAAAAAATGGTTGGTCTTTTTTGAAGAAAATTTGTATGCCATGAGATTTTGATCGTTGGATGTGTTTCTCTCCTTCCCTTGATTATGTGAGATCATTTTGGAAGAAATTCGAGCTTTAGTGAGCTCGGATCAAATGGGGAAAGAAGGATGACATCCATCTTTCATCGCTCTGAAGGAGAAAGATCACGGGTCATCCATTCTACGTGATTGGAATGGATGACCGGACGACCGTGATTAAATCACGATTAAATCCCTGATTTTTCCTTCTAAAAGATTAATCATCGATCTCGATGGTCCACGAAAAACATTATCATGACTTAGCGGTGATGACAACTTAAATAACCTATCATTGCTTAAATGGAAGCGTAGCGTCGGCACCCATTGCGATGGGATTATAACTTAATTTGGGTAAATTAATATATTTTTAAGGCTAAATCTTCTATAATTCATAACGAATTATAGAAAAATCCAAAAAATGCAAATGAGGGCTCATTTTAAAGGTATTTTAGTGAAGAATTTAATAAAAATATTTCCAATGGATTTTGAACAATAAACATAGCTTAATTAGAGTTTAATTAAAAACTTAATTATTCTTTAATTAATCATCCAATTGATTTCAAACTTTCTAAGGATGTTTAGGGGGATGACCTCTGCCTCCCCCATTTTTCTTAAAATTTATTGATTGCTTAATTAGTGAAATTAATTGATTTAGTCCTAATTACCTCTTAATTTTATTATGGGGTAATTAAGCATATGAATAGTGATTAATTAATTGTTTGGACTCCCTAACCACTATTGGACACTAAGGAGACTTAGGGAAGTGGATTGGTGCCTCCATACTAATCCCTTCTCTAATTTTCTCTCTCTTTTCACTAAAGTCCTAATTATTAATTAATTAACATATTAAATACTTAATTAGCTAAACTAAAATCTAAAACACATTAAATCATGCTTAAGTTCAATGGATGGCTTATGGGATTAGGTGGGCACCTCTTTCCCTACCTTTTCTCTTAAGCTCATCTCATTTCAAAATAATTATTAATTTTGGCAATTAATTAAAAGATAGATGAATTAATAGATTAATAGTTTAATTAATTAAACTCAAACCTAATTAAATCTTTTTCCCTTAATCATTCTTGGGTAGTTCTTTAGGTGTTCAGGAACCTAAAGAAGCTTAATAAAATTATGATTAGCACACATGTGTGAGAGAACCATAAAAATAAGTGAAGTTGCTCCTTAAGTTTAATTATTAAATGATTATGAGCTAATCACATTAAGCCCCTTTCATTTCATAGGAGCATTGCTATTTACTTTTCAATTTATTTGCATATCATATTAGATCATAATTATTTAATTGATTATCTTAAGGTAACATAGGTAAGGGTTAATTAAGTGACTTAATCCTTGCTTAACTTAATCAATCCATAAAAATCATCTAATTGCTTCTTATTAAATTAAATTAACTCACACATATGGAGGATGAGATTAAGATTAACAAACTGTTTCACATCTCTTAAATCAAGTTAAAAATAAAATATAAAATGACATTAAGAAGCTTTGGTTTGTTTTAAATAAGCTTATTTAATGTGATTGTCCTTAAAAATTAGTTGGATTGAATTAAATTACATGATTGTGTTTCTTTATTTCTTTCCAATCATATTAAAATGTTGTATGCCACTTGTATTCATGCATTCATTTCTTTCAAAATAAAAATAAAAATAAATGGAAATGATTTCCATTATGTCAAATTGTATGTGTTGACTTAAATTTAAAATATGTGTGCCTATTATCACTATTAAATCTCAAATATATTTTCAAAAACTTATTAATGAATAATAATACATGTTGTGACATTAGTTATATATACATAGGAGGTGCATGTGAATATAAGCTTAGTGTATGAAGTGAAGTTTTTTTTTTCATTTGTTCATATGTTGATTTGTATAAGTATGAATGTTAGTGGGTTTATTAGTTTGGACATTCTGGGGATGCATGACTTTATGTATCCCCAAGGAGGTTCCTATCTCACTCCCCTGGTGCAAAATAATGGTGATGTACCTATTTAATTTCATTCTTATGCATCTTGACATTAGAATTTGGGTAGATCTTTAATTCATTCACACAAATAAATTAAATAAATCAAACTATACTTTTGCATGGTTTTTTATTCTTGTAATTGCTTATACATCCATATATATTTAAGAATAATATATCTAGCATTTTGGAGATTCATGGTAGCCCCAAGGAGGTTCCTACCTCACTATGCTGGTGCAAAATAATGGCAAAGTACTTGTATAAAACTTTCATACATTTGAATGTGTATTTAGCTAATGAACGAAAATCCTCTTCTCTATAAAACTCATTTATGCATCCTACATTTAAGTGTGCCAAAATATGTTGCATGCATAGATATGTTTAGGACTTAATCATATGCATGTTAGATATGATGAAAATAAATGAATGGATATGTGTTATGTGATAATATTTCATTCCAATTAATCTTAAGATGCCTCTCTTATTGAATGTGATTACTTAGAGTGAACCCAAACTTAGGATTAATTTAAAATATGTAATAAGCCACTCATTAAAGAGAATTGATTAATTAATTAGCTTTAGTGTGGCTTAAAGTGGATAAAAAAGTGACCCTCTCTTTCCTTTTCTTATAACACTTAGTTGTTAAGTATAAATCAAGTGAAACAAAAGAAAACATTAAGTAAAACATACAAATCAATTAGGCCACTTAAAGTGAAACCATTCTTCAAATTAAATCTCTTCATACTTAGAAAATTACAATAAAGCCTAGTTAAGGCATACCACACAAGCCTTAATACACACACCTTAGATTAAGTCACCACCTTTAGCCTTATGTTAGGGCGATGCATGGTTTGATGTATGTTTGATTTTATGATGTATTATTATAGACTGGATGTTAGGGTGTATGCTTCGTAGATTGATGTTAGGCAATGATTAACCTAATTATATTTTATGCAAGAGATTGTGCTTAAGGGGTGCTTAAATAAATATAAATATTCTTTTTTATAGGTTTCTTAACCCCTTAAGTATAATCTAAACTAGGATATGTGGACTTGGTTATCCATGTGCGGTCTAGCTAAATTATACATATAACTTGGGTTATATGTGTGTTTAAATACACTTATTTTGCAGGTGTAGTTAAATTTACTTTTTGTATTTTTTTAAAAACTTTCTACCCCAACTATAACCTATAACTAATTTTTTAAACAACTCATAACCTCACATAAAGCCTAGGCATTAAATCAAGATAATTAAAAGATTTAGCAACCCCTTAGTTGTATGTTATATGCTTAATATCATGCTTGTCATATTATTTCACTTTTTAAGAGAGGGTTTCCATCCTTGCGATAGGGAAGACTTGACCTTTGAGGGTCTCTCTATGGTGGAAAATACCTCTTTCTCTCTGATTTATCTAATAACCTTATTTCAACATGCATTTAGACATATTAAAATTCTATAGCCTTTGTCAAAATAAAGAGTCCAAAATCAAATAAAATTGATAAAATTTGTATTAGACTAAGTCATTATTCATACAACTCATGCTCTAGTCTCTTAGAGAGTGGGTTTAAGGACTTTAGTTTCTTTCTAATAATAAAAACCTAACCATCTTGCAAAACATATGACTTGACCACATGATTTTAAAATATAGGAGGAATTAGCTGGCTGTTACTCTAGGCGGTTATAAGTCCACTAGTCGGGTGGTTTGCCCTCTCTTGTGGAGGTAAATCGTATACCCATCTTTGCTTAGATTTAGGATGTGCTTTGGTCCTCGCTAAAGCTCTATAGATTTAGGATCCGAGGTTACTATTTTCCTTCAGGCTACAAGTATAAATTCTCACCTCTTAGGTATTTTCACAATATTATATTGTGGGATTATAAGTCCTAGCCTTCTAATAAATTTTAACTCAAATACAAAATTCTCTTCATTTTGATAAAGCCCAACCATAAGATAGATAGGAATGCTCATTAGGTTTTTTTTGTATCATGAGCATTCTCTCATCTCCCTTTGGCTTCAATAATAAGTCTCTCCTTTTGATCTATCCCACTTGATTTTTCAATATAACTAATTTATTAGTAGTCCTATTATTTGAAATGTTTGGAGACAATAATTTACTTTAAGTATTCCTCTAAACTTACCTTTCTTAGGGTGTAATTAACTATGGGGTTTCCCCATAGAAACTTTAGAACTTAGTTTAAATAAACCACCTTTATTCATACAAAGGTGGGGAAAATCTCTAGTATATTCGAAGATCCATCATGCCATAGGTGTCCTTATTAGGTGATTAGATCCATTTTATAATATTAATTTCTATCTTTCGAGATAGTGCACTATTCCTTAATATCTTATCCGATCACCTCAATAAGTACATCCTCAGATCTGTGTGGTGTCCCCTATATACATAAATCAAAAACAAAATGATTTTTTGACTGTGGGGTTTCATCTCTCCATCTCTGGTAGATAATGGTTGTCTCCAAGCATCGATAGTGGACTTGTATTTCATATGAGTCCAAGACTATCTTTCCATCTGTTGGCACTTGGCTTAATTCATTCTTAAGCAAAGCTAGCTAACATCCTCTAGGTTTTAGGACCTCACTCCTTGTAGGTCTTGAAACCCCTATTGGGTCTCCCAATAGGTGAAAGATAAAATTAACTAATGAAAGGAGATGATAAAAATGAAAATTTAGAACCTCCTTACCACTAGCTTGGTGAAGCAAGGTTCATCTTATATTTAAGAAAATAAACTTTTTCGCAAAAATTCCACTTTCTAAAAGCCCTTTTTAAAATTTACATGACAAAAGATCTTGCACAAAATTCACAAGAAATTTTTTAAAAAAAGCTCAAAACTCATATAACCAAATCTCATTTAACAATCTCCATGATTGTTACATGGAGGTTCTTTTCAAAATTAAAATCAAAATTATTTTTTAAAAGCATCTTTTTAAAAATAGTTATCCCCATTCAACATGTTCAAAGTTGTTGAATGAAATGGTGGTACATAAGGTTGTCACTTTCCTCGATGAAAGATTTCTTTCCTTTAGACTTTGCTTCAAATTGGAAAAATCATAGCCATTTCCTCAATGAAATCATGAAATTGAAACTCCATTTAACATATTTCACATATGCTAGAGTTGAAGTTTCCATCTTTTCAAAAGCAAGAAAACACACACATGAAATTAAGACATATTTTGGACTCCATTTGGCATACCCAAATTTGTCAAATGAGAGTCCCATTTCCAAAGTCACAAAAACAAATTGAACTCTATTTAAAATACCCAAATTTGTTAAATAAATTTTCCTCTTTCAAAAGAAGAAGAAGATAATGACATTTGATTCCTACTTAACATACCAAATTTGTTAAGTAAGAGTCTCATTTTCAAATCATATCACATTTGATTCCTACTTAACATACCAAATTTGTTAAGTAAGGATCTCATTTTCATATCATAAATACACTCAACTCCTACTTAATATACCAAATTTGTTAAGTAAGAGTCTCATTTTCAAATTATAACATATTTGATTCCTACTTAACATACCAAATTTGTTAAGTGAGGATCTCATTTTCAAATCATATCATACTTGATTCTTACTTAACATACCAAATTTGTTAAGTGAGGATTTCATTTTCAAATCATATCACACTTGATTCTTATTCAACATACCAAATTTGTTAAGTGTGAATCTCATTTCCAAATCATAATATACTTGATTTCCACTTAACATACCAAATTTGTTAAGTGAGAATCTCATTTTCAAAACACAAATCATGTCACATTTGACTTCCACTTAACATACCAAATCTGTTAAGTGAAGAGTCTCATTTTTAAAACACAAATCATATCACATTTGGCTCCCACTTAACATACCAAATTTGTTAAGTGAGTCTCATTTTCAAAAGCAAATTAAATTACATTTGGTCTCCTACTTAACATACCAAATTTGTTAAGTAAGAACCTCATTTTCAAAAGCAAACAAATATAAATCAAATCACATCCCACTTAACATACCAAATTTGTTAAGTGAGAGTCTCATTTTCAAACACAAATCAAAGAACATTTGGTTCTTATTTAACATATGAAATTTGTTAAGGGCCTCATTTTTAAATCAAACACACACATATCAAACACATTTTGCCTCTACTTAACATACCAAATTTTTTAAGTAAGAAGCCACAGTTTCAAATCAAATCAACATATACTATACACATAACAAATCATCACAAGCAAAGATATTTTCATAAAATTTTCAAATACATAATCAAAACCTTTCTAGCATACCTAAATTTGCTAAGTAAAGGTTTTCTAAATCAAAATTTTCAAATAAGGCATACAATACAAATATCTTTAAAGGTCTCTCCAAATATTTGAACCCATACCTACTTAAATTAGTTGAGTATGGGTTTTAAATCAAAATGATATGACAAAGTTTCTCCTCAAAATATCAAAAATCTCTCCAAATTCAATGAACCCTACTTGGCATACCTAAATTTGTTAAGTGTGAGTTCAAATTCCAAATTAAGTATAGAAGTCACCGATTGAAGGCAAGCATCAAGACAAGGGTTTGACTTAATTATGTTTCAAGAAATGCAGTGATTTTAGTACTGTTAGTCAGTCCAGCTTCCAGTCAGTGTAGTGATCATGGATTCTAGAAAGTTTATCTTTTCTTTCCCTTCTAGTGTATATCTGGCCTTGGATTAGGCCATCTCACCACGGCTGATGCCATGCACCTGATTTACTTTGGTCATGGCTTTGAGGGGATCTATATTACTTATGAGGGGGCATCCCTCACAACCATTAGCAGGGAGGAGGTGGAAAGATAGATGCCACTCATCCGCTTGGATATCCCATCTGACTCTGAGTTTCTCTCGCTGAAGAGGAAGGCCGTAGTGGTTCCCATGCCCCGTTCTGTCAGTTTCAGTACCTGCTCATTCAGTTGCCCATGCCATAGCTCTAGTGAGAGCTGCTACCTCTTCATTGGACACCCTAAAGGGGAAGGTTATCTTAGCCTCTGAGATAGTCTCCCTTAATTTTGAGGTAAGTTCCAGTTCTCGCTTTGCACTGCTCACTTGTACCCAATGTCACAACAAAATCAAAAGATTAAGTGGGGTCATGAGTAGCAAGAAGCTTAATTTGCATGTAGGAAGGTTCTCCCCGTAAGACTTCTTCACTTATGAGTGGAAGAAGGTTCCACCCCCTCTCGGCATCAGATGGAGAGGAAGACTATCGGAGGACGCTTCTTCTCCTCCACGACCTGAAAATCATGAGACACCTATTAGGGAGCATATGAGGCCCTACACCGGACTTAGGATTGTTCTATGCTAGGTCAGCAGAGCTTACAGACTCTTGGAGTTCAGCACTTTGTTAGATTTATGATCCATAATACAAGTGTTGGGGTGATTCATAGAGAGAGAGAGAGAGGCTTGAGTATCCGGGAGGCAAGAGGAAAGGTATGCTAGTGACGACTCTGCCTTGATGGATTTTCTAATCGTCACCTTGTGATCACTTGAACAATATTATTCTTACTAGCACAGTCTGTCATAGGAGGAGATCTCTAATTGAGGGCGTTAGTGTTGCCATCACATTCCCCTCTCATCCAATTACAGTTCATCGCATCATCATCGCCAAGGTTGAAGCCCCATCCGGAAGAGACCATCCCTTTTATCTATGGCCCAAGGATCCCTCCATCCATTCCACTGTTGAGGTGAGATTAAGCTCCCCTGCTCGATCCCCTATCTTGGTTGTGGTCAGGAAGGAGTGGCGACCCAAGAGCATCGTCATTGCACCACCTACACAACAGATAGAGATAGAGAGGGGAGTGGACATAGACATAGTCCCCATGATAGTTGATCCCCCATTGAGTAAGTCTTGATAACAGATAGTGTCCATTGCATAGAGGCAGAAGAGCACAGTCTTATAGCTAGCAATTAGTGAGTATTCATACCAGTCCAGTCAGACATAATAGACCGATCGATATATGACATATTAAGGGACTACTTTGCTGAGAAAAGATGAATTCGTGGCGACTTAGATCAGGATGAGGATAGAGTTAGCTTGATCCCAAGAATGACATCTTTGGATGATACAAGCGAGGTCCACATGGTTGACACTGGGGATCTTCTGATGGGATCGATTATCCATAAAGGTGTTGTGCTCAAGGAAGGTGACACTTCTCACTCGACTCAACACCTCCTCCACTAGCTTAAACAGAGGGATGATCACATTGACAAGATGGGGAAGAAAATTGAGGAGTTTACAGAAGTAGTTTTAGCATTGCAGAACTCAGCCATAGTTTTATAGCCTTCTCCCATGATAGCTGACCATCTAGAGTTGGTACATACCCTAGATTATCTTAGATGCATCCTCATAGATGATAATGCTGGTAGTTTGTATAGGAAGGTTATAGATGGCACCTCCATGCATGAAAAGGATATCAAGCATATGGTTGCAAGTGAAGGTAGCGATGATGCAAGCCAGGGGGAGCACATCCATTCCAAAGGGTAGACCATATTCGAAAGAATTTGATGCAGTTCAATACCCTAAGGGTTTTTTACAACCTTCCTTCAAAATATTTAATGGCAGTGGAAACCTACGTCAGCATATTGCACATTTTAGAGCCGGCTTTTGCAATGCCGGTGGTAGTGATGCATTGTTGTTCAGACTTTTTTATCGTGACCTAGAAGTCACATTTGATTGGTATACTGAACTGCCCAGTGGTTCGGTAGGAACTTTTGCTAAGTTGGAGCACCTCTTCATCAAGAGGTTTGCTGGAGCTCATCAAAGAGTGACTGTAGGCCATCTTGTTGTAATGACACAAGTTCCCAATGAGTCCCTTGCTGATTATATTCTCAAGTGGTAACAACTGAGCACAATCACGAGCCACAACTGTCTAAATAGCATGCCATTGAGATTCTCCTCAAGAATATTCATGGCCCGGTCACCTTCATGCTTAAGGGCTTTACCATCTAGACATTTGGGAAACTAATTAATAAGGTGGCTAGCCTACAAGAGGAAGCCAAATAGTTTTCCTTTCTTGACTAATCATCTCGGCCTAATCCACATAAGATGTTCGATAAGAAGTTAGGGATAGTTGTGTTAGTGGATAAAGGGAAGCAACCAACGAGTCGGATATGAGACCTTGAGCTCAGCAGCCCCTTTGCCACCTCCTCTGCCACTACCTTGGCCATCATATCGACCACAACATGACCATTC
Source organism: Cymbidium sinense (assembly GCA_021442155.1). Taxonomy (NCBI): domain Eukaryota; kingdom Viridiplantae; phylum Streptophyta; class Magnoliopsida; order Asparagales; family Orchidaceae; genus Cymbidium; species Cymbidium sinense. Next base: position 109,906 of record JAKCPB010000750.1, on the reverse strand, counting down.
CCATACATCGTGACTACCCGGCGGTATTCCTATCCTTCATCAGGTAGCTATTACCCACATACTCTTATTGATAGATTGAATATGCCATATTTATTCAAGAGTGAGGTAGTTAGGAAATTCTTTAAGAATCTCTTAAAGAAACTTGACTTTCAGTTACCAGAGCCCAAGAGGCTATAGAAAGTGGGCAAGAGTAATGATCCAAACTATTGCCCCTACCACCACATGGTTAGTCATATCTTAGAGGATCCAATACATAGCTACAAGTCATCCCCAAGGAATACTTATTAGAACAACCTTCAGTTCTATTAGGATAATTCTTGGGGAAACCTGCAATCCTCTCAAGACAAAAGAAGGTTGGGATATTGCCTTATCCTGAACCTCTAAAAAAGTAGTTTCTAAAATTAAGAAACTCTCTCTATAGATGCCTGAGGCAGCTCAAACCTCCAACACTAAGGAAGTTTGCAAGTTGCCAAAGACAACTTGAAGAAGGTGATTACCCGGCGTGATAGCGTTCCACTTTACTTGCGGATAGTTCGGTATTTCTACGTAGTCCAACACTCCATCCATAGTTGCAACTACTACTTCTCCCTTCACTAGCTCCTCTTCTGCCATCAAGCATTGTATCAGCGGACAAGGGCATTAATTCCCTTACCTGCTTGCTTTGTTGGATTTCTAGCATGTACTTCCACCAAAAAAGAAATCAATGAAGAAAGCTTTCACTTACATCTTGTCTACTTCTGATACTTTAGATTTTATTCCTCTTAAAAACTCTCAAAGTCTAGAAAATAATAATGATAGCTCTGGTCATTTTGATCCACTCTCTTCTGATTTAGAATCATACTTTCCTTTTCTGAATCAATCGAGACCACCTCTTGAGATTGACTTGGAGTCATCTTACTTTGAAGATCACATATGAGAAGAAGGTATACCTGATGAGAAGGTAGAACTTTTCATAAGTTCATCATTTCAAGAAGTCACTGAAGTCAACCTATGCAGTGGCAAAGTTCTACCTAGTAGGATAGCACCTCTTGATAAGAGTAAATAAGTCATTGGTTCCAGTGAGCAGATAACCCCTCCATAGAATGCTCCACCCATAGATATGCTTGTGAAAGACCAAGTTAAAGTTGATTATAATGTCCTAGCACATCTTATAAAGTTGCCAGCTAAATTATGCATATATGATGCCATTATCTTATCCAAAGAGATGAAGGAATCTCTAGTGAAGGCTCTTCTTGATCTAGAGATATGCTTAGCTCAGCTGACTGCTACTTAAGAGGAGGCACACAGCTCAAAGGACATCTTAGGAGTCATATTCAGTGATGAAGACTTGCTTTTAGGAATAACCAATCACAACTGCCCACTTTATATTACAGTGGATGTTGGCAGATACAGGTTATCAAAAGTTCTGGTTGACCAATGTGTATCAATAAACATTATGAGCTTAAGAACCCATGCCTACTTGAGGATCAACATCTCTAAACTCCAAAAAGAGAGGATGATGCTGAGAGGATTCAATGAGCAAGATGAGAGGGCCTTAGGCTTTATAGTGTTGCCATTAGAGATAAATGATTGGAAAGGCAAAATTTCATATCATAGTCTTAGATACATCTTTCAATGCTTTGCTTGGGAGACCATGGATACATGAGAAAAACACAGTTCCATCATCTCTACATCAATGCATGAAGTTCATGAGAGGAATTGAACTTGCATCAAAGGAGATCTCAAGCACTTCACAGTTCATGAGGTCAGGATATATGAAGATGCAGACTATTTTCTTCCCCAAAATCAATAAGTTCATTCTGAATAGTCAAGATCCCCAAGAGGAACGAAAAGAAAAAGAAAAAAAGAAAAGAAAAAGAGAAAGAACAAAAAAAAAAGAGACATGGACTCAGGGGGAGATATAGAGCTTGACATTAGATTCCACCCACAGTTTGTTACTCCATTCGAACACATGGGTAGGATAACCCGACCTCCATCAGAAAGAGGCAGAGGATAGTTCAGAGGCAGACCCTGAGGTGGAAAGCCTCCTTATTGGCCACCCAATAGAAGGTATATCCCAGCCACAAGGAGTACACCTACTATCCACATAAACTTAGAATTTAGTTTAGAGTATGAGTCTTATGTGGTTAACACACTAGAAAGCTCTTCTCAGTAGTGGATCCCTTTTGAGGTGATGTTTGAGCATGATAGATGAAAACTAGGCTCCAAAGCAAAAAAATAAATGTATCCAAGTCTACATGAGATAGTTAGAATTGGGTTGAGAACTTTAGCTCTAACCCCACTTTCTCCCCATAAAGTTGAGGGTTTGGTAGTTTAGGAAGTAAGTCATCCATAAATGGGAGAACTCAGAGGTTCTTTTTGGGAGCATCATCCTCAAGTCAGGAAACTAATATAGAACTTGAGGATGATGAATATAAATATTTAGTACAATTGCCTTTCGATTGGTATTACTTGTGTTCTTAATTTAACAAGAAGGGATTAATCCCACACACTTGGTCTAAACACAGGTCATACTACTTTGAAAGATTATGGTACAACCAAATCAGACATCCTCAATCAAGACCAAGACTAGGATTTAACACAATGGGTCCAGTCGATGATGACAATCATTGTTTAGTCATCACCATTCATTTGGAATCTGATAGGTTCTTTTCAAATCATGCTAACTCATATGAGAAGGTATGTTTAGAAACTTCAGATGATCCAAATGAGGTTGAAGTCAAAGATGCACCTCCAGAGTTTGAAGAGGAGATCAGGTCAACTATCGACAAGCTCAAAGAAATCAACTTAGGAACTGAAGACAATCCACATCTGACATACATCAATTCTTTATTGAATGATACTAAAACCAATGACTTAGTTAGGCTGTTGACTGAGTTTAAAGATTGCTTCACATGGAGTTATGAAGAGATGCCCGATTTATCTCGTAGTAGTCCATAAACTAACTAGCCTAGTACTAACCACATCAAGCAAGCTCTAGATGCATGCGATTAAACATTAAATAACAAATCATTTTTGAAGTAAAGAAATTGATCGTTGGCTTCATCAGAGAAGAAACATATCCTACTTGGTTAGCCAGTGTCATTCCAGTTAAAAAAAAGAATGGCCAAATTCACATATGCATCAATTTTAGGGATCTAAATAAGGCATGTCCAAAAGATGAATTTTTACTACCAATACCAGAATTGATGGTGGACATTGCCACATCTCATTCAGTCTTCTCTTTCATGGATGACTCATCTGGTTATAACCAAATAAAGATGGCCCCTGAAGATGAAAGAAACACTACGTTTTGAACCCCGATAAGAATCTTTTCTATGCCTGCCTTAAAATGCATGTGCTACATACCAACAGGCCATGACTCGGATCTTCAACAAACTTATTCATTATTAGGTTGAATGTTATGTTGATGATCTTGTAGTAAAAAGTAAAGAAAGGAAGTTCATCTCTTTGAATTGAGAATAATTTTCAAATGGTTAAAATAATTTAACCTTAAAATGAATCCCCTGAAGTGTGCATTCAGAGTAGCTTTAGAAAAATTTCTTGTGTTTGTTGTCCGACACCATGGAATAAAAATTAATCTGGAGAAGATTAAGGCGATATTAAAAATGCCACCCCTAAAAGTCTAACTCAACTTAGATCATTCCAAGGGCGGTTATCATATCTAAAATGCTTCATTTCCAACCTATCAGGAAGATGCCAACCATTTTCAGCACTTGTCAAAAAGGATGCCAAGTTCAAGTGGGATGGCAAGTGTCAACATGCCTTCAAAGACATTAAGCACTACCTGATGATGCGTTCTAGCAGGCCCTATCCCTAGAAAGCCATTGATACTATATGCTGCTACGTTAGATGACTCCCTTGGTGCTTTGTTGTCCCAAACCAATGACGAAGAGAAAGAAAATGCACTCTCTAGTTGTCCTCAATTGAGGCAAACTATACTTCTATTGAAAAGCACTATTTAGCTTTAATCTTTACATCCTAAAAGCTACTATATTACATGCTTTCTCATAAGGTGAACTTGATCTTTGTTGACCTCACTTTTGGAGTGAGTTCTCAACTTCCTCATCATAGATCTAGGACTCTTATAGACACCAAGAGTTCCTTAGTCTTAAGACACTTATAGTGATTAGGTGAACACTTAACTTAATCCTAGAGACTTGAAGGATTAGCCATGGGAATAAGTTATGCCTTAAGGACTTAGGAAGACTTGCCTACCTTATGGCTCAAACCTAATCCTTGCTTCCTTCCCTATCAAACCAAACCTCAAATTCATACCAAACCAAATTTCCAAGACTTATAATCATTCACATGATCAAATTCAAATTCAAGATTTTCCCATAAACTCCATGATCAAATTCAAATTCCAAAACCCTTCATAAGCCCTTTGATTTTATCTTATGGAATTAGCATTAATCAAATTCAAATCAATCCCAGTTCAATTAATTTTCTTAAGAGATCAATTCAATCCTTCAATCATTTACCAAATCTAACTCCAAGTGATTGAAACCCAAAATCAAATTCAAATTCCAAAATCCCTTCCTAAGCCATATGAACCACCTTCATGTGCTTAGCCAAAACCCCCTTTAAACCAAATCAAACTTGGTTGATTTCTTTATAAATCAATCATTCCTTCATTTATATTCACAAATATAAATGAAATCTAAATTTAGATGAGCCAAATCAAATCAAACTAAATCAAACCCAATCAAGACCTTTCTTAAGCCATATGGACCTACCTCCATAAGCTTAATGAAATCTCAACCCAAATCAACTCAAACTCAATTGATTTCTTTATAAATCAATTATTCCTTCATTTATTTACACAAGTATAAATAGAACCCACCCTCCAATGACCAAAAAATAAATCAAACTAAATTAATTCCCACGTAAGTTTTGACCTACATCCTTAAATTTGATCAAATTTGCTTCCAAATCACTCCAAACTCAAGTTATTTTCTCATGAATCATTTATACCTTCATTTATATTTACAAATATAAATGAAATATAAATCTAAATAGCCAAAATCAAACCCAAATCAAAGCAAATTTTCAATTTTATCTTTTTTAGCTAATTTAATGAACTTGGCTAAATGATACCCAAATGAATTGAAAACCCATGGATTTCTTCATGAATCAATCATTCCTTCAATCACTTACCTAAATATAAATACAAACTACAATTATCAAACAACAATCAAGTCAAACCCAATTAGCCTTTTTGACTTGAAAACTTCAAATGAGCCAAAATCTATCATAGCCCAAATTGATTGTAGTTGAATTTATATTTCAACCTAGGCTTATATATGAGTTCAACTAAACTTGAATCAAGCCAAAACCAAACCAATTGATCCTTTTAGGTCCACTTGACCCAAAGTGACCTAAAAGACTTTTTTGAACCAAGTTCTAATCCAACCATTAAGATAAGCCCATACAAATCTCATATCATGATTAACAATCATTCTAGGGTGATCAACTACCTTGAGTTGGGTCAAACCAAGTCAACTTATTCATTTGACCAAGTCAACCTTTAGCCCAAATGAAACCTAAACTAGAAAAAACCCACCATATACTAAATTTATTGGAACCATTGCTTCAAACCCATTCATAATCAATGATTGAACATGACCAAATCCTTAATTGAGCCAAAATAAGTTCAATTGATCATATGACCTATGTTAACCCAAAATGGCCTAAATAGCCAAAATGGGTCTGTTGACCTCATTTTTAGAATGAGCTCTCAACCCCTCCATCTTAGACATAAGACTCCTCTTAGACTTTAAGAGTTCATTAGTCTTAAGACACATCCAGTGATTAGGTGGACACTCAAACCTAGTCCTAGAAGACTTAGAAGAGTTATCCATAGAAATAGTCATGCCTTAGGGGTGTTAGGAAATTTCCTACCCTTAGCTTAAACCATTCCTCACTTTCCTTCTTTCAAGTAAAAATCCAAATCAATTCCATGATTGAACTCCATATGATTGAAATTCATGATTAAAATCTATGATTGAAACCCATGATCAAAATCCACCAAAAATTCTTAAGTCTAAATTTTGCCTAAGTCCTTAAGCCTCCCTTAAGGACTTAACCAAAATTATGATCTAAACCTATTCAAATCTTTGAGATTTTCTCATGATCCATTTATATTCACATTTATATTCAAATATATAAATAAAATATAAATTCAAACCCATCAAATCAAATTCAAAATTTAAAATCAATTAATGAAATTTTCCCTAAATCCTTTAAATTCCCTTTAATGGATTTAACCTAAATCTCGATCAAACCTATTCAAACCCTTGGGAATTTCTCAAAACTTATTTATATTTTCATTTTTATTCTCATATATAAATGAAATATAAATATAAATCAATCAAATCAAACCCACAAATTAAATTCCAAATTTAAAATCCTTGAAATTCTCCTTAAGTCATTAGTTTTCTATTAATGGACTTATTCTAAACTTTGATCAAACTATTTCAAACTCATGAGATTTTCTCAAAAATCATTTATATTCTCATTTATACTCATATCTATAAATGAAATATAAAAATCAATCAAATCAAAGGCAAAAATTAAATTCCCAATTTAAAATCCTTCTTAAGTCATTAATTCTCCATTAATGGACTTAACCAAAATCTTGATCAAACCATTTCAAACTCATGGGATTTTCTCAAAACTCATTTATATTCTCATTTATATTATATAAATGAAATATAAATATAAATCAAACCAAATTAAAAAACTCAAACTTCAAAACTCCAAAAGTTTCTTAAATCCTTTAAATTCCCTTTAATGGATTTAACCTAAATCATGGTTAAACCACTTCAAATCCTTGAAATTTTCTCATGATCCATTTATATTCTAGTTTGTATTCACATATATAAATGAAATATAAATTCAAACAATCAAAACTTATTCCAAAAATCAAACTCAAATTAACTCAAAATTCAATCTAAGCCTTTCAAGTCAAAATCTCGAACTTAGCCAAATCAATTCCAAATCAAGCCAAATCTTTGATTTTCTCTCATGGTTTAATCAACCCTATAATCATGAGCTCATATATAAATCCAAACTTCAATCACTCAATCAAAACCTAATTCAAAAATCAAACCCAAAACCCCTTCATATTCTTCCTTTGATTATGAAATTTTCATATGGATCAAAACCCATTTGACTTCAAACCACTTGTAAATGAAATTATATTTCAATCATGAGTCCATATACAAGATCAACCAACTCCAAATCAAGCTTTGACCAAGCCGTTTGACCCACTTAGGCTCACTTGACCCAAAGTAACCTAAAGTACCCTTATGAGCCAAATTTTGATCCTAACCAAATTGGATTGAACCAAACTCATATATCCCTCTCATCATGATCAACAATCATCATGGGATGATCAATCAATCAAATTGGTCAAACCAAGTCAAACCTAAGGGTTAACCAAGTCAACACTTGCCCAAAATGAAACCTTACATAGCCAAATTCCACCATAGGACAAATTGATTGAAACCATTGATCGAAGTTCACTCATGACCTATGTTTGAACTTGACCAAGCTAACATTTGAGCCTAACCTAGCCCAATTGGCTCACTTGACCCAAGGTGACTCATTTTGACCTAAAGGGTCAAAATGTGTCAAAACTTGATCTAAGACAAATTGATTGGAACCAATGGGTCAAGTCCTTTCCAAATCACTTATGGAACTTGACCAAAGCCTCAATTGCCAACTAGACCCAACCTGGCCCAATTGACCTTAGACCCAACATGACCTAAAAGGGTCATGTTGAGCCAAAATTGAACTTAACCCAAATTGATTGGAAATAAAGATATCAATCAACTCCATATGACTAACCAAACCTAAACCTACCCTTGACCTACCTCAAATAGGTCAAATGGGTTAAATAGGTTAATTTGACCCATTTGACCTAAATGAAGTCATATGAGCCAAAATCAAATATATACCAAATTGAATCAAAACAAAGGCACCAAAATATTTCAAATGGTCATATGAACTTGACCCAACCCTTGGTTTGACCCAATTTGACCTATTGGTCAACTTGACCCAAGTTGACCCATTTTGACCTAAATGGGTCAATATGAGCCAAACCCCATCAAATGAATTACAAATCCAATGAAACTTGGCCAAACCTAGTTTCTCCACATACCCAACATGTCCAAATTGGAAAAATAGCAAATGACCATTCTACACCTAGGCCATAGAACAAATTTTGGCTTGATCCATGGGTAATTTGGTCATACCCTCTTCACATTCACTTGAGGCTTTCTTAAAAGCTCAAGGGGATCTAGGGGAGAGTGGGCACCCAACCCAATGGGTTTGGGTTAGCCCATTTGGTCCCTAGACAAAATCTGACCCAGTGGTCAAAAATTGAAATTTTAAACTCCCTCTTGAACTCAAATTCAAGCACTTGGGAGGTTGGCAATCCACTCCTTGGATCAAATCAACCATGTGCACACTCCTAACTGATCAAACAACCCTCAACCTATGATCAATTGGATCAAAATGGCATGTCCATTGCCACCATCCTTCATGGGGAGATATACTCCCCTAAACAAACTCAAATGCGTAATTCTAATTTGATTGAGTGCTGTGAGACCTAGAGCCATCGAGAGTGATAGTAAGCATCCTAGAGCTCATTCCATTCTCCTTTTCTTGCCAAACAAAGGAAAAATAAATTGAATTGTCAACTTTCCTCTCCTTCCAATTCTTTTGCAAGCACACTTAGGTGACCAAGAGCTCTAAGTTGATTCTAAAGGCAAGGGAGGATTGAATTGGATCAAAGCGGCTCAAGCAAGATGAGTTAGTCCATACAACCTCAGTACTCATACTCAAGAGGCTTCATCTCAACCGGACAAAGCTTCTAAGGGGTCAGTGATGATCACCTCAGGCAAGGTATGGGATTTTTTTACCATTAAACTCAATGTGGTGTGGAGCTTTGTGAAAGAAATTTTCACCCCATCAATTTTTGGCCATTGGATTTGTCGCTCTCTGTCTTTAGATGGTGTGGGCTGAATTTGGTTTGATTCCATGCTAGATCTAGCTTGGATCTTCCCCTTGATCATGGATGGTCTCTATTGATCAAGGGAAAGAACTTGGATGATCTCAGCTATCCATCCACGCATTTTAGATGGATGGCTGAGATTATTCAGCACGTTTAGAAATCCTTTTATCCAATTTAAAACACGGGGAGATCCTTAGCAGTCTGATCTTTGATCGAACGATAGAGGATTAAAGTGTGTGCGCCACCACCGCCATTTGGGATGTGACATTTAAGTGTCCCCCTGGCGATCTGTAAAGCGTCGACCACCGCACGCGCGATGTGCAGTGGGGGATTGATAAAATGCTTAATTAATTCCTAGTTAACTTAGAGATCTTCCAAAATTCATAACTCTATCTAGAAAATTCAGAAAAATATAAAATAAAACCTTATGGATAGATAATAAAACCTAGAACATTTAAAATTAATTTTGATGAGTTTTAAATTATGATTTTCTCTAAATTTGGGTTTTATTGAAAGGTGTATTTTGCTAATTACTCTTTAATTAGGCCTCTGATTAATCCCAAATTTCTTGAGTAAGTTTTAGGGGATGACTTCTATCCCCCTAATTTTCTTGGGATTTATTAAGGATTTATTAGAATAATTGCATATGGTTTCCTTAATTACCCTCCTTATATAATTAAGCATAATTAGGATATGATTTGTGATTTTAACCTATGATTAGGGTTGATTAAGGTTAGATCAAATGAATAGGAGGTTTACAAAATATTTTTGGTGCATTTCCCCTAAGTTATTCCCTAAACCCCCTCTTCTCTCCTTAATCTCCTTATAATTAAAGGTTAATTCATTAATTATTATCTTAATCAATTTCTAAAAATTTTAAAAAGTTTCAGAACTTCATTAATCTACTTTGGGTAGATGCTTGGGTGTTTAATAGTTAAGGGGCCAATTCACATGTGTGAAAAGGTCTTTTGAAATTACTTAAGCTAAACCCAGCTTAATTAACTCTTAATTATGAGCCAAATTGCATTAGGCCTTTTGATTAGGTGTATTGCAAATTTAAATTCCGTGGGTTTTATGTCATCTCATTGGCTCATAATTATTTAGTTAATTCTTCTATAGGTAAGGGTTAAGCTACTTAATTCATATCACTAATCAATGCATAAAAATGGATCTAATTACCTAAAAATTAAACAAAAATATCAAACACATGTGGGAATAGGTTAGAAATAGCAAACTCATCTCACCTTTTCAAAATTAAGTCAAACTTCAAACTAAACAAAAATCACTTTGATTTATTTTAAACTTCCTTATTCCATAAGAATGTCTTTAGGATTTAAGTGAAATGAGTTTGTTTACATGCTTTCATTACTTTGAATCTTTACCCAACATGTTAAGTTGTATGTCATGTGATTTCATGCAATCATAATTTTGAAATTCAAATTTTAAAATGAAATTGTTTACTTTATATCAAACTTGCATGTGTTGACTAAAGTAGAAATATGAATGGCTATTATCACCACTAAATCCAAATTATTTTCAAAATACATTATTCAAATACCAAATCTGAAAGTGTGATACTTATTCTTTAATTATAAGTTTGCATGTGATATGCTTAGTATATGTTTCCTTTCTTTCTTATGTTAGCATAGTTTTGAATAGGAGTTGGTAAGATGTAGGGTTCGTTTGAAAAGAACCCAACACTTACTTAATTCCATATCATATTTATCCTTATGCTATCACCTAAGAACGGTTGCCTATATTTGCATATATAAATTTCATAAGCAAAAATGAATCCATTAAACAATTTTTTTTGCATTCTTCTTTTCCATTTCATTTCTTTTATACATATGTTTGTATTTAAGGAAAGTGGTATATTGGTCTGGACAACCTCAAGGTTGCATGACTTCAAGTAGCCCTAAGTAGGTCTTGTACCTTGCACATCTGGTTAACAATGGCGCTGTACTCACTTACGCCTTTCTTACTTTCATATGTGTATGTGAAAATTTGGATAAGGAAATCCCTTTCTACTTAAGAAAAATCATGCATATTCAACTTCTAAATTTTCTTAAATGGATTACTTAACATGCATCATAAAGTGTGTTAAATACTCTCATTTGCATGTATAGATATGCTTAGGGTCCATCCATATGCATGTTATATATGTTGGGAAAGAATTGAAGTAATGTGTGTTATGTGAATTTTGATTCATTTTATTTAATCTTAAAATGCCTTTCTTTTTGAATAGGTTGGTTTATAGTTTATCTAAACTTAGGATTAATTAAAGATTTAATCAAACATTCACCTAAATGAAATTAAAATGTGAACTTACCTTAGAAATTACTTAAGGTTAGGGAAGGAAAGAGAAGTTCTATTCTCTTTCTCTCTCTTCATAACTTAGTAATTAATTGTAGGTTTCACTCAAACCAAATTAAAACATGAAATAAAACAAATCCAAAACACTTAAACAACTTAAATGAAACCCTCCTTTAAGTTTAACATATCCTTCATGCTTAGAAAACTTGAACCTAAAGTCCTAGCTAAGCAAATCACACAAACCTTCAAAGCACATACATTAGCCTAAGTCACCACTTCTAGCTAACATTTGAGACCGAACTCTTAATTTTTTTTCTTCAATCACCAAACTAAAACCAAATCAATCCTACAATCATAAATCTAAATATAAACATAAACTTCAATCACCAAACTAAAACCAAATCCAAAATAAACCCAAGTCAAGCTCATGTTCACCCTTTGAACTTGAAATTGTTAAATGAATCAAAATCTATTTGACTTCAATCCACTTGCAAATTGATTTATATTTCAATCATAAGTCCATATGTGAGTTCAATGAAACTCAAATCAAGCTTTGACCAAGCCATTTGACTTAGGCTCACTTGACACAAAGTGACCTAAAGTATCCTTATGAGTCAAATTCTAATCCTAACCAAATTAGATTGAATTAAGCCCACCTAAGCATCACATTATGAGCAATAATCATCATGAGATGATCAGTCACTCAAATTGGGTCAAACCAAGTCAAACCTAAGGGTTGACCAAGTCAACCGTTAGCCAAAATCCTCAAACTATTGACCTAAGTTCATTCATGACCAATGTTTGAACTTGACCAAGTCAACATTTGAGCCTAACCTAGCCCAATTGGCCACTTGACCCAAGTTGACCCAACTTGACCTAAAAAGTCAAAAATGTGTCAAAACTTGGTCTAAGCCAAATTGATTGAAACCAATGGGTCAAGTTCTTTCCAAAATGATTGTTGAACTTGATCAAAGCCTTAATTGGCTAACTAGATCTAACCTAGCCAAATTGATCATGAATCCACTTTGACCTAAAAGGTCAAATTGAGCCGAACTTAAATATAAGACAAATTGATTGGAAATAAAGATACCAATTCATTTCATATGACCAACCAAACATAAACCAACCCATGACCTAACCCAAATAGGTCAAATGGGTCAATTTATTTGACCTAAATGAACTCAATTGAACCAAAAAATATAAACTAAATTGAGTCAAACCAAAACCAAAATATTTCAAATGGTTATATGAACTTGACCCTTGGTTTGACTTAATTTGACCAATTGGTCAACTTGACCCAAGTTGATTTGACCTAAATGGGTCAACATGAGCCAAATTACATCAAACCAACTCCAAATTCAATGAAACTTGGCCTAACCCATTTTTCAATCATACCAAACATATTAAAATTGAAACCCAAGCCAAATGACCATTTTACCCATAAGAAATAGGATAAATATTTGCCAAATTCACTTAGAATTTGGTCAAATCCTCCACATGATCACTTGACACTCTCTTAGTGGACCAAGTGGACACTAGTGCTCATGGTGCACTTGACCCAATTGGTTTGTGTCCAACCCAACTAAATCGACCACTTGCATGAAATTGAACACATAGAATGCATGAAATTGAACACATGGAATCCTCTTCCACTTGAATTAAGCACATGGGAGCTCCTTGCTCACTCTAGCCAAATCAGATGAAAGGACACTTAACGCACCTAAAACCCATGGAATGAGGTCAATTAGATCAAAATGGAAAGATCCTTCTTGGCCATCCGATTACTCTTGGGGAAGATAAACTCTCCCTAATTCCAATTCATTTGATCAGTCTCCATTTTGATATAGTAAAGGGATGCTAGATAAGCCATTTCCAAGTGATTCCAAGCTTCCTAGAGTGAAATCCATTTTTCCATTTTCTTGATTTTCATAGATTGAAAATAAAGGAGCTCCACAATCCATCTCACTCAATACTCAACACCAAACCAATTCCTTCTTCAAGCATTCTCAGATCAAATCAGACTCACCCTAACTTTCTTCCAAGCTCAAAGGCAGGAGGCTACTTCAACCAAGGAGCTCAAGTGAAGGTGAAGTTGGCCTGGAAGATCCATCCAATTTCAAGGCCTCAAACTTCAAGCTTTATCCACTGACGATCTTCTCCAAGGGAATCGAGTGCTGGTGATAGCCTTCGGAGAGGTAAGCCATGAAACCGAGCTTAATTTAGCCATAGTGTGATCCTTTGTAAAGTAAAGTTTCAACCCATGAGAAACTAGCCATTGGATGTGATCTTCCTTGCATCATGATGGTGTGGGTAAGTTTTGGGTTCAATCCAAGTTCAATTGAGCTCAGATCTTGCCTTGGAAGGTGGACGGCTCCCCCTTCCCGTAGGAGAACTCAGGGATGAATCATGGGCCATCCATCCACGCATTTTGGATGGACGACCATGATTAAAACATGTAGGAACCATGGATTATCCCATAAGAACTATAGATCCCAATCTATTCTTGATCCTTGATGGGATAGGGAGAAAGAGTGCTTCTTCGACAGTTGACCTCATTTTTAGAATGAGCACTCAACACCTCCATCTTAGGCTTAGGACTTCTCTTAGACTTTAAGAGTTCCTTAGTCTTAGGACACATCTAGTGATTAGGTGGACACTGTAACCTAGTCCTAGAAGACTTAGATGAGTTAGTCATAGGAATAGGTTATGCTTTTGTTGACCTATGACTATGCGTCATTTAGACTTAAATAAATGACATAGAGTTTAACACCCCCTAATCGCGATCGAGATCGATCTAATTTACTGTAATTTGAAAATTCAACTTTGTAATGCATCGACAATATTAAAATTAATTAAATAACAAATATCAAATCAATTAATGATCGATCAAATAATTAAAATCAATTTTTAATGAAATTATCGTCAAAGGGAAATCGAACGAAGTTCAAAAATTGATCAAATCGTTTGCAAACCCAAAATTTATCAAATTCGCGATTAATTTGGCAAAGGTATGCATGGCGTCGAGCAATTTGAGTGACGTCGCAATTTAAACCTAATTTCCGACTTGCACGACCCGATTATTGTCGATCCATGATTATCTTGCCGACATAAATAACTAAAATTAACACCCATATTGTTGGGTTTATTGTAAATAAATCCATAAAATTTAATGTGAAATGATATTTATTAGATTAATTAGCTACTTAATCTAATCCTTTAACCTCGCCACTCACTATGAAATGACCCATTGATTCTTATTCGCCAAAGTGGCAATCAAAAGCGGTTCTAAAGGAAAGAATACTCGAAATCTCTCACGCTCTCGACATTTCCCTCTCTCATTTTCCCTCTTCTCTCTCTCTCGGCTTTATTCTTTGCTCTTTTGATCGGCTCTAGCCGACATACTCCTTCTCTTCTTTGCTCATTCCTCTCATTCTCTGCTCCGACTCTCCTCTCTCGGTTCTGGCTCTCGGCTCTTCCCCTGATTCTCTCCTTTGATTTGCAGCTCGAAGTGAACTTGACTCTGGTCCCCCTTTACTTCTTCTCTTCTCTCTCAGCCAAATGTTACAGACCCAACTCTGAAATACCTTCTCCTTCTTCTCCTTTTAGCAAACCAACACCTCGAGGTTGTTTCTCTCTAACCCTAAGCTTATTCTTATGCATTTGGGTATGTTGAAAATTAGGGTTTTGCAAAATATGCTTAAATTCATGCTGAAAGTTTCCTTTAGAATTTGGGATGATGTATAAAATCTCATGCTTATTGCTTTTTTTTATGAAATTTAAGTAATTTAGTTGCTAAAGATGATTTGGGATGATGTATTAAATCTCATTTTATTTCCTATTATCTATAGATTTTATGGTGTTTATCTTGAAAATGCTTTGGGATGATGTATGGCCCAATGTTGTGTTGCATGCTATCTTTTAGGGGTAGTTATGATCTTTCTGGAATTGGTTATACAGGAAATCAAATCAATTTGCTTTCCTAAAAGTGATGCTTTCTTTGAAATCATTTATGAGAGGAAGTTATTAATTTGTTATCAGTGTGTTGTTTGCTGAAATGTTGTGTTTAAGGAAATTGTTAAATCATGTTTACAAATTGGGAAAAGTGTAGGAAATCATTTTTACCAAAGGGGAGATTGTTAAATTCGTGTTTACCAAATGGGAAAAGCTATTAATTTGTTATCTAAAAGCATAATGCTTGCTGAAAAATTTTTTGGATATGGGAAAATTGCTGGAAATCATTTTTATCAAAGGAGAAATTGTTGAATGTGTGTTTACGAAAGAGGAAAATTTATTAGTTTATTCTATGGAACTATTAATTTGTTGTCTTAACTTGCTGAAATTTCTATTATCAAGTAAATTGCATTGTTTCATTAGTTAGTAGGCATTGTGTTTGCTGAAATCATCTTTACTTAAGGGGAATTGAATCATGCTTAAAAAAAAAATATGATACATGAAATCATTTTAATCAAATGGGTATGTCATATACATCTATCTCTATGGATTTCATTTGTTTTGTCTCTTGCATATGGGTAGAATGAAATAAAATATTGATTACTTGCCTCTTATGGATTTCATTTGTTTTGTCCACACATGGGTAGAATGATCTGAAATGAATGCCATGCTTCTTTCTCTTCTTATGATTTCATTTGTTTAGTCCCTTGCATGGGTAGAATGAAATCGAAAATGAATTCCAATTTAATGGGTTTCATTGATTTTGTCTCTTGCACGATTAAAGTGTGAAATCAAAGAAGATTTTCAAGTGGTTTAAATCTAATGTGCTTCTTATTGTTTTCATGGATATTTACTTTTATCTTGCTAAATTAATGTTTGGAATAGAAAATAGAATCTAAGCTAAATGCAAGTATTTTATAGCCTATGTTCTTGATGGGCGAGTTAATGTTTCAGAAATTGTCTTTCTTTACAAAAGAAAGGGATGAAATCTGAAATTTAAAGCATAGAAGGCTTGGGTGTTGTGAAACTATCAAAACTCAAACTCAATTGTTTACTTTCCATGGGTTTCACTCTTGCATATTTCTCATTTATCATTTTAATATCTTTTAGAAATGCTATCTATCAAAATTTGGCCATGGTGTCTCACAACATACCCATGCATGCCTTTCTTGGCATGGTGGGCGATCTCATGGCAACCCCACATGTGGGGGAGGGGAGGATTGTAAATTTTGATTATTATGCTCTTAATTAAATATCTGCAAACAACTTCTTTTTTATTATGCAAATTCAAACTTTAAATTCATTTATAAGTACCTCATGTTTCTCCAACATGATGGAAAACTTGTTGATCTTATGCTAACCCATGCATGCTTTCTTGGCATGGTGGGTAATCAAAATTTATATGAGGTATCTCACATGATGGCCTTTCTTGGCGTGGTGGGAATAGTCAGTAGCCCCATCTTGAGGATGGCAAAATTTTCTTTAAAAGAGATGAAAAGAAAGATGAAATGCTTAGGTTAACATGTTGGATTAAAATGCTTCTTTATGTCATATATGAATACTATACTTCAATCTCTATATAATGAAAGCTATCCTATTTAGTAATATGACATAAAGTGGTTAATATAAATGCTTATGTGTTGAATTTCTATATCATGCAAAATTTATTTTCTTATTTGGCCATTGTGACATGTATGCTCACCTTAGATTCTATCTAACTTGACATGTTATGATATACACACATTAGACATGTGTATACCTTACTTTATTTGTCATTCCACCATGATTTACATACATGGGACATAGTGAAAACATGAAGCAAACACATATGAATAAATTATCTACCATATGACATCATCATGAAGATATCAAAAATAAAATTGTCAAGTTAGAAAAGAACACAAGTCTATGTGGCAAACCCTTTTTGCAAGATTGAAAGAACTTGGACTAGTAGTAAGAGAAAGAAAAGATAGAGTTTCATGAGTGAATCTCTTATTTATAGGCTTCTCCTTCTTTCTCATCTCTTATGGCATCGACACATATGGGTCTTGTTATAAGTTGCATGCAAGAATCATCTAATTCATGCCATTTGTCATATCACATTATGCATGGACATGGCCTTATGCATCATTATCACTTAATGTTAAGGAGAAAATTTAAAGGAAAATAAACTCTTTTGCCTTATCTTCTTAATAAAATTTAATGGGTACTTGTCCCCATTTCATGAGCTTGCATGTGAGGTGGATTTTAATTAATCCACTTGCCTCTTTAAATGACATATGATCTACTCATATCTTTGTTGTCTCCTCATAGAGAAACATGGGCTATGGGTGATTGATCATATGGGCCTTCAAATGATTTATTTCAGCCCTTTATGTTTCTGATTTGCCACATAGAGAAAGGGTTCTTAGCCAAATCAAGTGCTAAGTTCATTTAGGCCCATTACTTTATATTTGATCATATGAGCTTCAAAATGATTTATTTTATGTTTTCTGATTTGCCATATAGAGAAAGGGTTCTTAGCTAAAATAAATACATTCATTTTAGGTCCATTACTTCATGATTGATCAAATGAGCCTCCAACATAATTTATTTATTATACCCTTGATTTGTGACAAGGGGTTTTTTGGCCAAAATAATATCATATCTTTCCAATGAAAAGGCTTAAATTCTATTTGGTCTATTACCTTTCATTTGATCAAATTGGCTCCAAATATAATTTATTTTTATACCCTTGTTGATTTGTGACATAAAGGGTTTCTTGGCCAAAATAATATACACATCATATTTCTGAAATAAATTATGTTTGGTCTATTACATTTGATCAAATAGGCTTCCAACATAATTTATTTCCTCTATCCCTGATTTTCAAGTAAGTAAGGTGTTCGATCTAAATAATGTTCATGTTATACCAGATGAAGATCAATCTATCTCTATATACATTCTTGGTTTCATCTTGGTGGGTGCAAAACCTAAAATTTAAATTCGTGCTTGCATTACATCATGTCAAATTCATTACTTCAACAGACATTTTATGTCCATGCAATAAAAAGAATAGATACATGTATATGTGTTGAAGTTTAGTAGATCAAATAGAAAGACATGTATCAATAATTAAGATAAAATATAAAGAACGAATACATTCCGTTTGGTCTTGGAGGTTAACAAAACCAAAAATGTCATGTCAAAACCTAAACTTACAAATTGAGCCTACATTTTGACTTGACACAAAAGCATACAACATTTAAAAAAGAGATCAGATATTTGCATGTATGTTGAAATATCAAACCAAGGACATGTAAGTTAGATATACAGAAAACATATCTTTGGTCTTGGGGGTCAGGTTAAGAAAACCTAAAATGTCATAAAATTAAACAAATTGACATACATTTCAACTTGACATTTTACATGTACATACAAATTTTAAAAGAATAATAGATATTTGTATGTATGTTGAAGTAATCATCGTGTCAAATACAAAAAGCAGTATACATCCGGTTTGGTCTTGGAAGTTAACAAAAAACCTAAAAATGTTATATTATAAGAATTTCAAATGAATAATATCTAAAACTAATATATACAAAATATGAATCAAGACATAGCACATTTAAAACCCTCAAGAAGAAAAGTCCCAAACCCGATCCTTTATGTTCAAGCTAGAGTGGACAAGGTTTTGAAGGATTATACTTCTTGAGATAATGAATTTAGACCCAATCCTCTGTAGAAAATCAGACAGAGTAGACAAGATCTATCAATTGATATTATACATGATCGAAGGTAATTATAATTAAAATTTCAATGATAAATGATCATGTATTCAAATCTAATCAATCATAAAATAATCAAAATTCAAATAACAAATATAAATAAAAATGAAATTAATTATTTAAATTAAAACTTAAAACTTAAAAAAATCAATCCACCCTACATTATTTCTCTTGGGTGACAAATTAAGAAAACTTTTGCTCACAAAGAGCCATGTCAAATTAAATACATAACCTTCACACTCAAATATTCTAAGCGTGGGGCGTGGCGTCTCTCTGCGTGGTTTTTTTGATATAACCACATAAATGGCGGTTCGACTGAGCCTCGGTAGTGGTTCACCAAATTATGGCAGAATTACGGTCACGCGCATTATGTTCCCCAACGACTTTGCTCTTTGAAATATGAAATAGAATGTATTTGGTTGGGCAAAAAAAACTATGTTAGCTAAGGTTGACTTATATGTCCCCTTTGACAAACTCCAGTCTAAGGACACCGATAGCGTAACCCATGTGTTGTTGTGAGGATCCTTGGTCAGGTTGGGTATACCTCCTCATTAGCGGACTCGGCCCGGGACGATGGAACCATGGGATCTAGATCAAGCTCGTCATCGTTCCCCCCACAGAAAGTTTTAAATTAAAATAAAAAATTTCATAGGTTCGAAACTCCACTCACAGCAATTATATACTCGTTCTTTAACGATTCATTGACTAGCCTTGTCAGTGCTCTCTCGGTATTGGGAGGGTAATTAACTATAGGGGCTTGCTATAGAAACCTAGAACCGATATAAAAGTTCTCACCAAATGAGAATGAAATCTCTGGTAGTGTCTTATCTACTATTCATCTTTTTGAAATTATCAGACAAAACAACTCTTTCCTTTTTTTTTGAAAGAGGTGGTAATTTTGGATCCCATAGATTTCTAGCGACTCTGCTGGGGATAGGTTTCTCTTTCCATCTTTGGCTAGTCAAATCTAAGTTATAATTACAGTGGAGTATAAAAAAAATGAAATGAAAATGAAATGAGAAATGATAAGTTAAACTTGAAAATATCCAAGTTTTCTAAATAAAGTCTTAAGTCATTTGAGATTTTATTTAGTGCATGTGTTTAACATATTTTTCTTATCGTACCTATATTTTGGAAGTAAGGTGATAGTGCAATTATTTTTAATTACTAATTTTTACCTTTAAACTCATTCTCGAATCTGGCATTCTCCCTCAGTGGTGCCAACATTCATTTATTGTCAATCTTTGGAAGCTACCATCCGTTTGGTAGCGTGGATTCTTGAATAGAGCAAGTTGCTCTGCCTTCAAACTCATTATGCGCATGCATGCAATCACTCAAGAGGCCTGCTGAAGTTGTGACCCCTATTACTGCTGGGGCACTTCGAAAGAAGCTTTCGGTCTTCGAGAGGCTCGGCCCCTCGGAGACACCAATCTTAAAGAGGGTTGTCACTGATGGTTGTCTCCACAGTCCCTCGAGAATAATGCAATCCACCGGTGAACCCGCCATGCAGAGAACGATCTTTGAAGCTTCTTCATCGGAAGCAAGCTTGGCAGAAAAAGAAATCTTGAGCTACGTGCTTTGTTGATCGCACGGTACTGTCAATATGGAACCGCGGTGAGTGTTCCAACCCATCCGTTTGACAACCTTAAGTGGGTAAAATGACTCTTCTTGATTAGCGGTCCTTTTGGACCCAAGCGTCGGGTTCCGCTCCTCCGAGGAAGCCAAAATATATGAGTGCATGGGTTCTCAAGTTACAAGGAGAGAGGGCGATGAAAAAAGAAAATACCGGTCTGTTCAAGGATGTTGGGGCTCCTCCAGACCTCATCCCAAAACTCAAATGGCGGGCGTGCAATATCCCCACGGTGAGCATCGGGGGTGACACTTGGACCTGTGTCAGAATCCCATCGAAGGTCGGTGGAAGGTAGCGATATGGAGGCCTAGAGAAATTGCTTTTAGTAAAGGCATGGCGTGACATCAGTGTGAATTCCGGAGACTCAACTATCATGATGGGAGCCTAAAAGAGGGGATGATAAAATATGGATGACACCTTGGAGAATCCTCGGGGATCCCATCATCAATCAACTCCATCCCATCAAGAGGAGGTTAACTTGATCGAAGTCCTCTAATTGAAGAAGTTTGATTCCACACTTGGAATCGAAAGTCCATTAGGATCGATCGAAATCCATATCCAAGGGGAAGAAGCGAGGAGGATGCATTGAAGTGGTGTATATGGTACAACATAAGTGGTGAGCCATCGGTTTACGTAATATCAACATAGGCATACAATGGTACCCCTCAAAGAACAACAAAATGTTCAAATAGAGGAAGCATCCTCAGTCTTTGAGGAGGAACAACAAGAAGAAGAAGAAGAAAGGAAGAAAATCCACCATCTTCGATACTACCACTTTGGCGGCAGAGACAAATTCAGCCAAATGAAAGCCAAAGAAAGCTGAATATGAAATGAAAAGCGAAATGATGATCTGATGATGATGATCGCTTAATGAGAGAAATATGTGAATCCACATCCCCAAATAATCATCAAGCCTTTAGCAATGACAATCCTCCAATAAATTTGATCTCACATGCTTCAAGGGTCCAAATTGAGCTGGCGAGATTGAAATAAATGAGTTAACTTCGATATACAAACTATACCGATGAAACCTCTCAACTTGATATTATCTTGAATGAGAAGATCAAAAATTATAAATGGGCATGCGAGAAAAATTGGTGAGCAAAGGTCGCCCATATCCCATGAGTATGATCAAATTCCATACCCAAAGGATATTCAATGCCAAAGTTTAATCTATTTGATGAAATGGTAATCCTAAACAACATCTTGCCTTCAAAGCATCTGTGGTAACAATGATGTATTATTTATTCAATTCGTTAGTAGTCCTTATCTTTGCATGGAATGATCAATTTCAGACTTTACTTGATAGGTTATTTGAGAAATTAAATTTGTCACACTCGATGGAAAAGATAAATCGAAAAGAGCAAAAGCTCGGGCAGAAAGGTGAAACACATTTCACCTCATGAAAGGATCAGAGCAAGTGGTTGGTATAAATGAAAGAAAGACTACTGTTTATAAAGAAAAACCAAAAGCAGTCATTCAATTCGCTCATGAGCTCATACGGAGGTAATGATGTCTCATTAGGTTGCTTCAATGAAGTGGCGACCAACAAACAAAGGGCGAATGACTCGATGGCCGACCTAAAGAAAGATGAACAAAATTATTAAGAGGAAGAAAGTATGGCAATTTTAAACATGCACTCAAAGCGGTCTCCAACTACAAAGTGTAAAAGAGGCTCAGAAGGAATAATCTAACTATTTCATACCAGGTTCTCAGTCATCTGAGAAGATTGCATATTCAAAGATTGGCGAGCAAAAATATAGAAATGGATAATTCACATTATTGGACGGTGTATTGGTGCGTCAGAAAGAATCCATAAAATCACCTTCATCTCAGTATTATCAAGCAACGATAAAGGCGAAAGCGGTCGATGATGAAAGATGGCAAATCGGTCTAAAAGCGTAAAATGTTGAAGCAATTGGAAGTGTTCGGTATTGAAATCACCACTTGAGCGTACTTGAGTTGAGACAAAACCTAAGTTATGGGAAGGCTAGTTCATCTCATGAAAGCGGAGCAAATCAGAGAAGGCTAAGAAACACCAAATGAAAAAAATAAATTAAATAAAAGAAGAAGGCGATGTACAAAATGTTACTACTACTATTGATGGTGAGCGTATGAAAGGATCATCAATAATATGGAAGACAATCGAAAATCTATCACTTGCAGAATTCATTACAAATCTTTAGATCAGAAGAGGGGAAGAAGCTAAGAACTTCCTCTGAGTCTTGCTTGATGCATGAAGTTGATAACAACTTAGAAACTTGACCCAAATGAAGATGAATCGAGCTCACCATATCAATAAAAATGTAAAGTTGGTAGTAATTCGATCTTAGTCTATCATTAGGCAGGCAGTGAAGTATGGTCACATCGAAGATTGGATGCAAATGAAGTAGAGTTGATTGAAGTGGTCAGTCTACCATCCCAAGAGGAAAGAGCCAATGAATAGGGATAAAGGAAAAGAAATTGAAATCAATGAAAAAGTTATCCCTAAGGATTCAAATAAGAAGCCTTCATCAAAGGGATACAATATTCTATCCCATCTAAGGAAAATTTTGGCTTAGTGTATCTGAGCTTAATGTCGATCTCAAACACCCTTGAAGCTCTCAAAGAGGAAAGTTAGCATATTTGCTGAATCAGACCTTGCATGTTCAAGAGCCTCCAAGTCACATTTTCAAAAGATGATCTAATGCTGAGCGGCAGAGCAATAGCCCTCGTATGTGAAAGTGATGAAATTATAATCGGATCTTAATTGATCCGTTCCTCCATGAATCTTATGAACTTGAGAACTCTTAGATGGCTATCTCTAGATGTACAACATGAGAGATAAAGTCATGGTTCAAGGTTTCAATGAGAAGGGAGAAAACTATCGGGTCATTCGTCCTCCCTCTTAAATTTGGAGACCTCTACCCAAGCCAAATTTCATGTGATCTGAATACTTCATTGAGCCACGGGTACCATGGCTTCATAAGTATGGCATTGTCCCATCTACATTGCATCAATGTATGAAATATACAAAGGATGGAGAAGAATGCCAAATTGTGGGTGACATGCAACCTTTTGCAGTGCATGAAATGAAGATATATCAAGATGCCAGCTACTTTCTTCCTAAGGAATCAAAGCTAATAAAATAACTAGCAAATATGCATCAAAACCCATAAAAGAACAAGTTAAGAAGAAGGAGAAGATAAAATGAATAAAGGAAAGGAGATTGTTCCAAATATCCTAGGGATATAAAAACGGGTCCAAAATCAATAACATTGTCCTCATCGCGGTGATATTGAAGAAGAAGACAAATGTGTTCCTTCTAAATCCAGGTCCATGACTCTTGGTAAACATTGATTGAGGAAAATCATTTGACTCGATTATGAGTTTGAATCTCTTTGAAGGTAAGGTGCAATGCACTACTTTAAAATAATCATAGATCCATGAGACACTCGTAGTCACTCATTCCTCCAACATTTTAAAGAAATCACCCCCTAGAAACTCACAAAGTCGAGGCGGTGACCTTATGTACCTCCTCTCCACGGAAAGCAGCGAAGCTTTTTATAAATGGGGTGTCAAGAAGAGGATCGATTGGGTAATGCATATCTGAAGAAGAAGAAAGCTATGCCCACAAGGATGCCAAAATATTACTCTCAAAGATGCAAAACGATGCACAAATATGGGGTCCAGGCTGGAGCAAGTAAGCAAAGGACTAAGCTCTTTGAAATGATGTGGTACCCAAAAGGTTCTCAAACCATTGGTAAGAGAAATAAACACACTACGGCCTTGGTTTCATCAAATGGTCCAAGGATATACACTGCTTTGAATAGAAGTAGAGAGATGAAGATGAGAATCATTCATTAATGTTAGTCTCAAATAATGAAGAAGTAGAAGCGCACGAAGAGCTTGAAGATGGTGGGGAGGCATCTTATGGATGAACAAAGAAATTAATTTGAGGCGAGGAGGATCCTGCCCTCGTTCATCGATCTTCTGAAGATAAAGTGGAAGAATTAAAACTTTGCTCTGAATTCGGGATTGCTTTGGACATATCTGAAATGCGGCTTATCCCCGATATAGCGGTTCACAAACTAGCAATTAAGCGATGTAGCACCGGTCAAGCAAGCCTCTGAATGAGATTGGAGGTTGAAGAAATAGGTAATTAAACCAAGCTCATTGAAGCTGGTTTTATTCGAAAAATATCTGTGGATAGCTAATATTGTCCCAGTGAAAAGAAGAATGGTGATTGTATCGTATCTTGAGGATTTAAACAAAGCATGTCCAAAGGATGACTTTCCTTCTGTCAGGCATTGGTGGATAACACTTCAAACCATATGTTCTCATTTATGGACGGATCGTCGGTTACAATCAAGATGGCTCACGAAGATGAAAGCATACCTCATTCAGATCAATTATATATTCTTTGCATGCCCGCCGCTTGAAGAATCTTTGGAGCTACATACCAAAGGCTATGACATGAATCTTTGATGAGTTGATTCATCAAAAGTAGAGTGCTATGTTGATGACCTCGTTGTAGTATAGATGTAGATCATCTCGATGATTTAAGGTCTTTGAAAGAATCGAGAAAATATGATCTCAAGATGAATCCTCTTAAGTGCGCCTTTGGAGTCTCTTCGGGAAAGTTCCTTGGATATGTTGTGTGTGTGGAGGATTGAAATCGATCCCAACAAAATCAAGTCAAATGCCTCCTCGAGTCTTATCAACTTCGCTCCATACGGGGACATCTAGCATTCATTAGAAGATTTATATCAAATCATGTCGGATGTCGACCCTTTGCAAAATTAATGAAGAAAGATACTCCTTTCAAGTGGGGCGAAGAATGAAGAAGCGGCGATTATCAAAAGATATCATTGAACCCATTCTTGCGACTCGGAAAGCCTCTCATCTGTTGTTGGAAGAATCTCGGTGCTGTTGGTTACAACATAATGAGGAAGGAAGGAAAAAAATGCTCTACGTATTATATTAGTCTAATAGGAAGCGCCAATTAGAAGCATTGTTTGGCATTAATTTTTTGCCCAAAGCTCGTCATTACATGCTATCTCATAAAATTACCCTTATCTCAAGGATCGATCGTTGAAGTTCTTGATGACAAGACCAACGTTGACGTTGCACGATGGGTCTTCTACGATTTGATATTACATATGTTTGAAGTGTGAAGGGGCAAATTAGCAGATTTTCCTTGCTCATCCCATAAACTCATTGCTTAATGATGATCTTCAGATGAGCAAATCATGCACATATATGAAAAGAAAAGCAAATGTGGAATTGTATTTTGATGGAGCTTCATCCATACACTACAAATCTCCCAAAGGCTCAAGCTAGTATGGTCTCATCTTGATCACACGAAGGTGGCATAATGAGACATTCTTATAAATTAACTCAAGAACCAAAAGCGAATATGAAGCGTTGGTGGCGGGTTTAGAAACCATTTCCATGGGAGTCGAACACCAAATTTATGGTGATTCTCAACTCATCATTAATCAAGTGTTGGGCCTTTACAAAATCAACAAGCTTGAATTGGCCTACTATCACGAGTTCTCGAGCTTATGAAGCAAATTCAAATGTCATTATGACTCGAGTCTCGAGCTAGGAATAGCAGCTACTTAGCTAATTAGCTAAAGAAATGGCAGTATGGATGATGACATAATTAGTGTTTGCACTTCGAGTCTAGAGCCAATAAGTTTAAAATCCCATTTGGAAGGGGTCATCAAACAAATCAATGGGTGCGACTCATGTTGCTCCTTACACTCCCTTACAAATTACTTTCCAAAGTCAACAAGACAAGCCAAACCACATTCAGAAAGCCTCCAACGGGAAGCAAAACCACAATGAAATTCTTATAGAGAGAAGAAGGAAGGCGGAGACAACCCTTCGTATTACTTCAAGGAAGGCAAATTGCCAAGTAATAAGTCGATATGCACAACTTGAGAAAAGGCTTATTATATGCTTATGTTGGCAATATTATCGTAGATCCTTGAGATGTGGCTATGTTTGGGAATAGAAGAAGCCAAAGTAATTTGAAATCCATCAAGGACTTTGTGGTGCACAATCGAGGTCCTAAAATGGCTTTCAAAATTAAAAGAATTGGATACTATTGGTCTATGGTAGATTGTCAATCATGCCAGATGCCATGAATGCCAGGTCCACGGTAACATAATTCATCAACCTCCGAATCCGTTGCACCCAACGATAGCATCTTGGCTGTTTGAGTGCTGGGGGACAGATGTAATTGGACCAATTGATCCACCATCATCATCGGTCTTCATCTTTCGACCGCGATTACTTCTCTGTGGGTTGAAGCACCATTTAAAGAAGTTACTGCTGAACAAGTGACCAACTTCTTTACCCACAATATTGTCTAGATTTGGTGTACCACAGAATCATTTGATAATCGACCTTCAAAAGTACTAAAGTTTATAAATTTGATCGGCATAAGATTGATTGGCGATATTCATCAATATAATAAAAATGGTTGAGGCATTTAATAAAAACTAGTCAAATTGCTTAGAAAAATTCTCACAAGAAATAAAAGTGGCATACCAAACTTGTGGAAGATGGGCTTATACTTACAAGACTCCTACAAAGTCTACCCCATGCACTAGTGTTTGGGGCAGACCACTCAGTTGAACTACCTTGCTCAGGTAGCCAATAAAATCTTACCCAGATGAGAATGCTATCTCGGATGGAAGCTTGATGCTTGATGAGGTTAGGCTCCAAGCTCGAAAATCTAGAAGTCTATCGGGCGAGGATGTCAGCATTCGATCATCTGATCATCCTCGGGAAGGAGAATTGGTCACAGTGAGAAGACCAATCATCCCTCATCGAGAATTGGCGGTAAATTTGAACTAATTGGGAAGGACCTTTTGTTATTGAAAAGGTATATCAAGGAGAACTATCATCGTGACTTCAAAGGTGAAAGACCAATGTGCCAATCAACGGTGTATTTAAAGAAATATTACACATGAAAGTGTGATTGGACAAATCGCATTTGAAAATCTTTATTGTCAAACACTTAAAATTTTCATTGGAAATTCTCTTGTAACAAGAATGCATTTCCAAAATAAAATAAAATCCCCACATTTTTTAAAGTTTTATAGTAAAGTATCGGGCATTCCTGGTAAGACAGAGGGGCCTTTCTTTCTCTTTGGGTTGACATCGTGCCTTGTGCCGAGATCCCTGCATACATACTCAAAATTATATGCTCAAATGCTCAAATTTAAAAGTCTTACTGACTAAAGAAAATTTTTTTCATGTCTGCAAACTTTAATAAACCAAGTTGGATATACATTTATCATCCCACTTCAAATCTAAAGGCTCGAGTTGGTGTATAAGGTCAGACTCAACACGCCAAATATGGTAGTCATGCTTACTCAACATGAAAAGTAGTAGAGATCCCATCTCTTAGCAGGATAAAATCCTTCATCAAGTCGACTCAGTAGGTGTATAAGGTCTCAATACATGAGGTCGAGCCAGTCACCTTACAAGGCCGTAGTAAGGGATCCTCCTTTAGTTCAAAGACAAGAGCATCCAAATCCCCAAATCTCTCCAACTTGGTGAGTTGAGTTGGAGATTATCCCATTGGGTAAGGTCATTTCAATTCAACAACAAAGATATCCCTCGAGAGGCACTTCGAGTTTGGAATCAAATACAAATGTGAAATCAACTCCTTGATAAGTCTATCAAATAAAGCAAAGAAGGAAATTCTTCTTGATGTAAGTCAAGCAAAAGCGGAGGGAAGAAGCTATCCCAATGTTTATTAAATAAAGGCTAAGGAGTTTTTTGTCAAGATGTCCATTACATGTGCAAAGCAGGTGATGACTCTTTCCATTGATCCAAACCACAAGAGCTTCGGCATGTATCCTTCCAGCTACAAGCAGCGGAAGGTAATTTTGTCGACAAATCTGATAATTGGGACTTTCCTCCATCAAATCCATCAAGGCATGAAGCCGGATAAAGGAGGCACAAGATCAAATCAGATGAAATCTTCAACAAGTCATCAAAGCACAAAAGCAGGAGAAGACATTTCTATCTCATCAACTCCATCAAGTCCAAGGCATAAAGCGAGGGGAGGAAAATACAAATCCCAAATTTTGAGATGAAATCTTCAAGTCCAAAGCATAAAACCGGGAGACATTCTCATCTCATCAAGTCCATAAGGCATAAAGCAGGGGCAGGAGGAAAATACAAATTCCAAATCTGAGGTCTTCCAACAAGTTCAAAGCAAAAAAGGGCCAAGATGTTCTCATCTCAATAACTCATCAACTCCATCAGTTAAGGCACAAAGCGGGAGGAGGAAAATATAAATTTCAAACTCTCGGGAGGAAGTCTTCAAGTATCAGCAAAAACATGAAGATGCACAAATTCTCTTGACAAGTTGATGATGACAAGTCAAAGCTCTCTTTCATCTAGTCAATCAAGCACAAAGCATTGACTAATGACAATATCGGTTCAGAGCTATTGCATTGAGCGATGAAATTTAAATGTTTGCCCAACGAGAGTTATACTCACTTCTATCAAAGCGATCGTATTATCAAGAGTTGTAGAAATTACAACTTAAGCGTGACATCAAGCAAATCTCTTGGAGATCCAAGGTCAACTTAAATACAACAAACGGTCCGCTCCATGCGCACCATGTTTGTTGGGGGCATTGTTGACCTATTACATTTAAATTAAATAAATAAATGAGTTTAAAACCCTTCGCGATCAGATCGATAATTTTTGATTTGAAAATTGACTTTGTAAAAATATTAAAATTAATTAAATAAAAATATCAATTAATGATCGATCAAATAATTAAAATCAATTTTAATGAAATGCATCAAAGTGAAGCCCGACGATAATCGACGACCTCATTTGTAAAATTTCGCGTCATCGAAAAGAAACCTATCAACGATGCCTTCCGTGATGATTCGGCAAAGTGTGCACAACGTCGATCAATTTGGTAGCGATGTCACAATTTAAATTCCTATTTGGCCGACTTTGCTCAATGACCTCAATTATGAAATCGATGGCGTGTTATTGTTGACCTGCAAAATAAAAAATTGACACCCATATTGGGGTTTATTATTATAAATATAAATTTAATGAAAAATGATTAATTTAATTAGATTAATTAAATTTTCTTAATTTAATCCCTTACTAACCTCTACCCACTTCGCTGTAAATGAATCTCCATTGGTTGGCGACAATGATCAAAAGCGGTTCCTAAAGGCAAAGCGACATTCCTCTCTACGCTCACCTCTCACGACATTTCCTCTCTCATTTTCTGCTCTCTTCCTCTCTCTTGTTCTCTCTCTCGGTTCTCTCTCGTCGACTCTCCTCTCACTCCTCTTCGGCTTCTCTCACTTTTCCTCGATTCCCCCTCTCGGTTCACTTTCCCTCTTCTTGATTCTCTTTCCTCGGTTGACTCTTAACCTTGGCTGTTCCCCCTTTTCTTCTTCCTTTCTCCTTTCGCTTTGAGTAGTCTTGGAAACCCAACCCAAATCCCTTCTCTTCTTCTCTTTTAGCAATCAACACCTCCGGTGTTTCTCTCTAACCTAAGCTTATTTTTTATGCATTTGGGTATCTTTGAAAATTAGGGTTTTGCAAAATATGCTTAAATTCATGCTTGAAAAGTTTCCTTTAGAATTTGGGATGATGTATGGCCCAAATCTCATGCTTATTGCTTTTATTTATGAAATTTAAGTTGTTTAGTTCTTTGAAAAAGATGTTGGGATGATGTATGGCCCAAATCTCATTTTATTTTCTATCTATGGATTTTATGGTGTTTATCTTTGAAAATGCTTTGGGATGATGTATGGCCCAATGATGTTGCATGCTATCTTTAGGGTAGTTATGATGCTACTTGAATTTTATGAAATCATTTGCTTTTAAGTGATGCTTTCTGAAATCATTTTATGAGAAATTATTAATTTGTTATGAAGTGTGTTGTTTGAAATATTTTTACAAAAGGGATTTTAAATCATGTTTACAAAGGGAAATTGCTAAATTATTTTTTAAAGGAGATTGTTTTTGAAAATGGGGAAAAATTAATTGCTAAAGCATAATTTTCTGAAAAATTTAGATATGGAAAATAAAATTTTTTATCAAGAAATATTGAATTGTTCTAAGGGGAACTTTTTATTAGGGAGGAAACATAATTTGTTGTTAATGCTGAAATTTCTATTATCAAGTAGAATTGCATTGTTTCATTGTTAGTAGGCATGTTTTGAAATCATCTTTACTTAAGGGAATTGAATTAATTTGCTTTTAAAAAGTATGATTGCTGAAATCATTTTTCTATATTTGCTATCTTGGATTTCATTGTTTTGTCTTGCATATGGGTAGAATGAAATTTGAAAATGAGTTCATCTTGTTTCTTTTATGGATTTCATTTGTTTGATGATGGGTAGAATGAAATGAAAATGAATTAATGTATATCTCTATGGATTTCATTTGTTTTGTAAATTGAATGAAATGAAAATGATGACATTACTTCTTTATTTTTATGGGTTTCATTCATTTTGTCTCTTTCATGATTAATGAAATAGAAATCAAGGAAGATTTTCAAGTATGGTTTAAATCCACACATGTGATTCTTTTGTTTAGATGGATATTTATACTTTTATCATGAAAATAATTCTGCTTTGGAATAAAATGATCAAAATAAATGCAAATTATTTTATCTTCAACCTATGTTCTTATGGTGGAGGAATTAATGTTTTTTGAAATTGTCTTTCTTGCAAAAGGGATGAATCAAGAAATTTGATAGAACTTGTAAAACCTCAAAATCAGAAACTAAAATTTGAAATTGTTTACTTTCTTTATGGGTTTTTTGCATATTTACTATATCATTTAATATCTTGTTAATAGGGAAATGCTATGCTATCAAAATTTTTTGGTGTGTCTCACTACACATCCACCCATGCACTTTCTTGGCGTGGTGGGCGATCCCATGTAGCAACCCACATGTGGGGAGAAGAGGTTGTAAATTTTGATTATTATGCTCTTAATTAAATATATTCAAGTAACTTCCATTATGCAAATGAGCTTTAAATTTATTACTATAAGTACCACTCATGTTTCTCCAACATGGTGGGGAAAACTTATTGCCATGTATACCATGCACGCCTTTCTTGGCGTGGTGGGAAGAACTGTCCCCAGTAGCCCTATGCGGGGATGATCAAGATGTAGAAATTTTCTTTAAAAAAAAGAGATAGAAAAGGATGAAATGCTTAGGTTAACATGTTGGCTTAAATGCTTCTTTAGTCATATATGAATACTTATGCTTAATCTCTATATAATGAAAGCTATCTTATTTGTAGCAAGTATGACATAAAGTGGTTAATATAAATGCTTATGTGTTGAATTTCTATCATGTATTTTCTTATTTGACCATTATGACATATTGTGTAATGCTCACCTTTGATTATCAGCTTGACATGTTATGATACACATTAGACATATTAAACATAATTACCTCCCACTTTACTTTCATTCCACCATGATTTACATACATCCATGGGACATAGTGAAAACATGAAGCAAACACATATGGAATAAATTAAATCTACCATATGACATGACATATATCATGAAGATATCAAAATAGAAAATTGTCAAGTTAGAAGAGAACTTACAACTTATGTGGCACTACCCAGAAGATTGAAAGATCTTACTTTATGTTATCACACATATGGTGCCTTGTCATAAGTTGCATGCAATCATCTAAATTCATGCCATTTGTCATATCATGCACATGCATGGACATGTGGCATGCCCGCATCATTATCACTTAATGTAAAAGGAGGAATGGATTTAAAGGGAAAATAAACTCTTTTTGCCTTATCTTCTTAATAAAATTTAATGAGTGTCCCCATTTGTCATGAGCTTGCATGTGAAGGAGGTGGATTTTAATTAATCCACTTGCCTCTTTTAAATGACATATGACATCTACTCATATCTTTGTCTTCTCCTCCCCCTTATCAAGAGAAAAATGGGCTATGGGTGATTGATCATATGGGCCTTCAAAAAATGATTTATTTCAGCCCTTTTATGTTTGCTGATTTGCCACATAGAAAGGGTTCTTAGCCCAAATCAAGTGCCTAAAGTTCATTTAGGCCCATTACTTTATATTTGATCATATGAGCTTCAAAATGATTTATTTCAGCTTTATTTGCTAGAAAGGTTCTTAGCTAAATCTATATCATTTTAGGCCCACTACTTCATGATTGACCAAATGGGCCTCCAACATATTTATTTCAGTCTATACCCTTGCTGATTTGTGACATAAAGGGGTTTTGGCCAAAATAATATGCATATCATATTTCATGAAAAGGCTTAAGTCTATGTTTGGTCTATTACCTTACATTTGATCAAATAGGCTTCCAACATAATTTATTTCATCCCTATACCCTTGCTGATTTGTGACATAAAAGGGGTTTTTTCTTGGCCAAAATAATATACACATCATATTTTCAATGAGAAGGCCTAAGTCTATGTTTGGTCTATTACCTTACATTTGATCAAATAGGCTTCCAACATAATTTATTTCAGCTCATATCCCTTGCTGATTTCTCATGTAAGTAAGGGTGTTCGAGCCTAAATAATGTTCATGTTATACCCCTAGATGAAGATCAATCTCTATCTCATATACATTAGCCGTTCTTCTAACGGTTTGTTAACAAAATCTAAAATCAGATCAAAATGCTTGCATTACATCATGTCAAATTCAATTGCTTCAACTTAGACATTCATATGTCCATGCAATACTTTAAAAGAATAGATACATGTATGCATGTTGAAGTTCAGTAGATCAAATATCTAGAAAGACATGTAATCCAAATGCAAGATAAAATATAAAAGAACAGATACTACATTCCCGGTTTGGTCTTCGGACCGGGTCCGGGTTAACAAAACCTAAAAATGTCATGTCAAAATCTAAACTTGCAAATTGAGCCTACATTTCAACTTGACACCTTAAAGCCCATACAACATCTAAAAGAAGAAGAAAAGAACAGATACTTGCATGTATGTTGAAATATCAAACCTTAGGGACATGTGCAAGTTAGATATGAAACAAAGAACATATGCTATATATATTCCCAATTTGGTCTTCGGACTGGGTCCGGGTTAAGAAAACCTAAAAATATCATATTAAGAACTAAACTTGCAAATTGACACCTACATTTCAACTTGACATTTACATGTACATACAAATTTTTAAAAGAACAGATACTTGTATGTATGTTGAAGTAATCATCATGTCAAATACAAAAGAACAGATGCTATACATCCCGATTTGGTCTTCGGACCGGTCCGGGTTAACAAAACCTAAAAATGTGATATTATAAGAATTTCAAATGAATAATATCTGAGAAGCTAATTCTGTCATGTAATACAAAATATGAATCAACTGACATAGCTTCAAACCCTCAAGAAGAAAAGTCCCAAACCCGATCCTCTATGTTCAAGCTAGAGTGGACAAGGTTTTGAAGGATTGTACTTCTTGAGATAATGAATTTAGACCGATCCTCAGAGAAAATCGAGAGTACAAGTCTATCAATTGATATTAACCCCATGATCGAGAAGGGTAATTATAATTAAAATTTCAATGATAAATGATCATGTATTCAAATCTAAGTCAATCATAAAATGATCAAAATTCAAAGAAAATAACAAAAATATAAATAAAAATGAAATTAATTATTTAAATTAAAGCTTAAAACTTAAAAAAAATCAATCCACCCCTCTACAATTATTTCTCTTTGGGTGACAAATTAAGAAAACTTTTGCTCACAAAGAGCCAATGTCAAATTAAATACATAATTACCTTCACACTCAAATATTCAAAGGACTCGCGTGTCCTCTGTCGCATGGTTTTGCCATATGGCACCACATAAATGGCGGTTACACGAGCCCTCGGGTGGTTCGGCGATATGACACCACTAAATTATTACCATACCGCATTGTATGTTCCCAACGACTTTGCTCTTGAGCTGAAATGTATTTGGTTGGGCAAAAGCCCTATGTTAGCTAAGGTTGACTTATATTTGTCCTAGACAAACTCCACCCCAAGGTCTACAAGGACACCTTGGACGACGTAACCCATGTATCACAAGGATCCTTCTGTGGGTTGACTACCTCCTCCTGACTGCGGACTAGGACCATGCGGGACACGGAACCATGGGTTCTAGATCGCACGTCATCGTCCCCACAAAAAAGTTTTAAATTAAAATAATAAATTTCATAAGTTCTAAACTCCACTCACTAATTATATACTGCTTTAACGATTCATTGACTAGCCTTAATCGAAAGCTCTCTCATTTGGGAGGGTAATTAACTATGGGGCTTGCTTATAGGAAACCCGAAGATATAAAGGTTCTCACCAAATCAGAATGAAATCTCGGGGTAGTATCTTATCTACTATTCATCTACCTTCTGAAATTATCACCGACACTTAAACAACTCTCTTTCCTTTTATTTTCTGAAAGAGGTCAATGGCGAATTCTCGGATCCCACAAATTTGGGGTCAAATGGGTCAAATGGGTCAAATGGGTCAATTTGGTCAACTTGACCCATTTGACCTAAATGAACTCAATTGAACCAAAACCAAATTGAATCAAACCAAAGCCACCAAAATATTTCAAATGGTCATATGAACTTGACCCAACCCATGGTTTGACTTAATTTGACCAATTGGTCAACTTGACCCAAGTTGACCCATTTGACCTAAATGGGTCAACATGAGCCAAATTACATCAAACCAACTCCAAATTCAATGAAACTTGGCCTAACCCATTTTTCAATCATACCAAACATATTAAAATTGAAACCCAAGCCAAATGACCATTTTACCCCTAGGAAATAGGATAAATATTTGCCAAATTCACTTAGAATTTGGTCAAATCCTCCTCATGATCACTTGACACTCTCTTAGTGGACCAAGTGGACACTAGTGAGCATGGTGCACTTGACCCAATTGGTTTGTGTCAGCCCAACCCAACCTAAGGCTAAAATCGACCACTTGCATGAAATTGAACACATGGAATGCATGAAATTGAACACATGGAATCCCTCTTCCACTTGAATTAAGCACATGGGAGCTCCACTACTCCACTCCTCTAGCCAAACCGAATGCAAGGACACTTCTAACAACCTAACAAACCCATGGAATGAGGTCAATTGGATCAAAATGGAAAGATCCTTCTTGGCCATCCGATTACTCTTGGGGAAGATAAACTCTCCCTAATTCCAATTCATTTGATCAGTCTCCAATTTGATATAGCAAAGGGATGCTAGATAAGCCATTTCCAAGTGATTCCAAGCTTCCTAGAGTGAAATCCATTTTTCCATTTTCTTGATTTTCATAGATTGAAAATAAAGGAGCTCCACTTGAAATCCATCTCACTCAATACTCACCAAATTCCTTCTTCAAGCATTCTCGTGAGGATCAAATCAACTCACCCTAACTTTCTTCCAAGCTCCAAAGGCAAGGGAGGGGCTACTTCAACCAAGACTGAGCTCAAGTGAAGGTGAAGTTGGTCTCTTGGAAGATCCATCCAATTTCAAGGCCTCAAAACTTCAATTAAGCTTCGTATCCACTAGACGAAGCTTCTCCAAGGGAATCAAGTGCTGGTGATAGCCTCCGGTGAGGTAAGCCATGAAACCAAGCTTAATTTAGCCATAGTGTGATCCTTTGTGAAGTAAAGTTTCAACCCATGAGAAACTAGCCATTGGATGTGATCTTCCTTGCATCATGATGGTGTGGGTAAGTTTTGGGTTCAATCCGAGCTCAATCGAGCTCAGATCTTGCCATGGAAGGTGGACGGCTCCCCTTCCCAGTAGAGGATGAATCATGGGCCATCCATCCACACATTTTGGATGGACGACCATGATTAAAACATGTAGGAACCATGGATTATCCCATAAGAACTACATATCTAATCTCAACTATTCGATCCTTGATTGGACGGATAGGGAGAAAGAGTGTAGCGCCGCTGAATTGACCTCATTTTTAGAATGAGCTCTCAACACCTCCATCTTAGGCTTAGGACTTCTCTTAGACTTTAAGAGTTCCTTAGTCTTAGGACACATCTAGTGATTAGGTGGACACTGCAACCTTTTCCTAGAAGACTTAGATGAGTTAGCCATAGGAATAGGTTATGCCTTAGGGGTGTTACAAAAATTTGCTACCCTTTAGCTTAAACCCTTCCTCACTTTGATCCTTCAAGTCAAACTCCAAATCAATTCTATTTGATTTTCTCCAAACTCAATTCAATTCCATGATTGGAATCCATGATTGAAACCCATGATCAAAATCTATCAAAAATTCATAAGTTCAAATTTTCTAAGTCCTTAACCCTTTCTTAAGGACTTAGCCAAAATTATGATCTAAACCTATTCAAATCTTTGAGATTTTCTCATAATCAATTTATATTCTCATTTATATTCACATTTATAAATAAAATTTAAATTCAAACCCATCAAATCAAATTCAAAATTCCAAATCAATCCATTTTCTTAAGTCCCTTTAATTTTCATTAAAGGACTTAGCCAAAATCAACTCACCTTGATCAAATCACTTCAAACCCTTTGGGATATTCTCAAAACTTGTTTATATTCTCATTTATGTTCTCATATATAAATGAAATATAAATATAAATCAATCAAATCAAACCCTCAAATTAAATTCCAAATTTAAAATCCTTGAAATTCCCTTAAATCCTTAATTTTCCATTAATGGATTTAACTTTAAACTTTGATCAAACCATCTCAAACTCATGGAATTTTCTCAAAATTAATTTATATTCTCATTTTTATTCTCATATATAAATGAAATATAAATATAAATCAATCAAATCCAATTAAAAAAAATTAAATTTCAAATTAAAAATTTCCTTAAATCCTTTAAATTCTCTTTAATGGATTTATCCCAAATTATCATTAAACTCTTTCAAATCCTTGAAATTTTCTCATGATCAATATATATCTACATTTATATTCACATATATAAATGAAATATAAATTCAAACAATCAAAACCAACTCCAAAAATCAAACTCAAATCAATTCAAAATCAAATCTAAGCCTTTCAAGCCAAAATCTTGAACTTAGCCAAATCAATTTCAAATCAAGCCAAACTCTTGATTTTCTCTCATGGTTCAGTCAATCCTACAATCATGAGCTCATAAATAAATCCAAACCTCAATCAAAAATTAAACCCAAGACCCCCTCATATTCTTCCTTTGAATATGAAATTTTCAAATGGATCAAAATTCATTTGACTTTAAACGTCTTGTAAATGGATTTATATGTAAATCATAAGTCAATATACAAGATCAATCAACTTCAAATCAAGCTTTGACCAAGCCATTTGACCCACTTGCACCAAAGTGATCTAAAGTACCCTTATGAGCCAACTTTTGATCCTAACCAAATTGGATTAAACCAAACTCATACTTGCCTCCCATCATGATCAACAATCATCATGAGATGATCAATCAATCAAATTGGGTCAAACCAAGTCAAACATAAGGGTTGACCAAGTCAACACTTAACCTAAAATGAAACCTTACATAACCAAATTCTACCATACCACAAATTGATTGAAACCATTGATCTAAGTTCACTCATGACCTATGTTTGAACTTGACCAAGCTAACATTTGAGCCTAACCTAGCCCAATTGGCTCACTTGACCCAAGTTGACCCATTTTGACCTAAAGGGTCAAAATGTGTCAAAACTTGATCTAAGCCGAATTGATTGGAACCAATGGGTTAAGTTTATTCAAAATCACTTGTGGAACTTGACCAAAGCCTCAATTGGCCAAGCGCCAATTGATTGATCTTGACAACATGACTTAAAGGGGTCATGTTGAGCCAAAATTGAACTTAACCCAAATTGATTGGAAACAAAGATACCAATCCACTCCATATGACTAACCAAACTTAAACTACCCTTGACCTAACTAGGTCAAATGGGTCAAATGGGTCAACTTGACCCATTTGACCTAAATAAGTCATTTGAGCCAAAACCAAATCTATACCAAATTGAACTAAACCAAAGGTACCAAAACATTTCAAATGGCCATATGAACTTGACCCAACCCTTGGTTTGACCCAATTTGACCAATTGGTCAACTTGATCCAAGTTGACCCATTTTGACCTAAATGGGTCAACATGAGCCAAACCATATAAAATGGATTCCAAATCTAATGAAACTTCACCAAACCTATTTTATCAACATACCAAACATACCCAAATTGAAAAAAATAATTAAATGACCATTTTAACCCTAGGCCATAGAACAAATTTTGCTAGCCCATGGGTATTTTGGTCATACACTCTTCACAATCACTTAAGGCTTTCCTAAAAGCTTAAGGGGACTTAGTGATGAGTGGTGCACCCAACCCAATGGGTTTGGGTTAGCCCATTTGAGCCATGGACCAAACTCGACCACATGGCTTGAAATTGAAATTTCAAACTCCCCCCTAAGCTCAATTTCAGCACATGGGAAGTTGGCATTCCCACTCCTCTGGACAAAATTGACCATGTGCACACTCAAAACAACCAA
Source organism: Cymbidium sinense (assembly GCA_021442155.1). Classification (NCBI taxonomy): domain Eukaryota; kingdom Viridiplantae; phylum Streptophyta; class Magnoliopsida; order Asparagales; family Orchidaceae; genus Cymbidium; species Cymbidium sinense. Next base: position 70,671 of record JAKCPB010000750.1, on the reverse strand, counting down.
AATGGCTCACTCCATAGGCTCAATTGGATCAAAATGGCATGGACATTACTGGCCATCCGATCCTTCAAGGGGGAGATATACTCCCATTAATTCACTTATGGTTTCACAGATTCACACTCGATTGGAGCCTAGGAACCTTTAGAAATCATCAGAGAGCTTTCCCAAGGTTCTTAGAGAGGATTTGAATTCCCTATTCTTCAATTTTGCACAGTGCAAAATAGGGGAGCTCAATCAAATAGCTAATTTCCTCTACACTTTCGATTTCTAATTCCTCTTGCACACTTGATCTAGAGCTAAATCAAATTGGCCTAAGCTTTCTCAGCAGTTCTAGAGGAAAGGAAGAGCTCAACTCAATCAAAGCTGCAAGGATCTTGAAGAGGAGTTGGTCCACCCATCAATCCACTCATCCCCAAGGCATATGAACTTCAACAGGGCTTCGTCTCCACAATACGAAGCTACCTCATCGATCTCGAGCACCAGTGATCACCTCCGGTAAGGTATGTGATTTCCAACCACTTAGATTAGGGGGTGTTGGTCCTTTGTGAATGAAATTTTTATTGCATGAGAAATAAACTGTTGGATTGGTTAATAATTATGCGTAGATGGTGTGAGTTGAGTCTTGAGTTATTCCATGCTAGATGAAGCTCAGATCTCCCCTTGGATCATGGACAATCTCCATTAATCCTCAGGAAAGAACTTGACTCATCTCAGCTGTCCATCCACGCATTTTAGATGGACGGCTGAGATTATTTGACACATTTTAGAAATATGTTATCTATTTTAAACTGCGGGTCTATCCTCAGCCATCCGATCTCTGATCAGACGGCAAGGATATTAGCGCGTGCGCCGCCAGCCACCTTCTCGATTTGAAATTTAAGTGGGTGGTCTACGACGCGATGCGTGTAAAGCGCACTGACCGCTGCCACCATGCGTCACGCCGTGGGCTGAGATTAATTAGGGATTATTTATTTACCTAATTAATTCCTAATTAATCCCTTGAACTTTAAAAATTCATAACTCTTGATAGAAAAATTTAAAAAATATAATAAAAAATGCTATGTAAAGATAATTTCATTTAGAATATTTTAAAAATATTTTCAATGGATTTTGAATTCCCCTCTTCTTTGAATTTAGGTTTTTTTAGGCATCTTAATTAGCTAATTACTCCTTAATTAAGTCATCAATTAATCTCAAATTTTTAGGATTCATTTTAGGGGATTATCTCTGCCTCCCCTAATTTTCTTGAGATTTATTGAGGGCTTAATTGGGGAAATTGATATTTCATTTTCTAATTACCCCTTTCATGTAATTAAGGATAATTAAGGTGTGATTAGTGGATTTATCCTATGATTAAGCTTGATTAAGGTCAGACCCAGTGAGTAGTGGTTTTATGGAATAATTTTGGGGCATTTCCCCTAAGCTATTTCCTAAACCCCCATTTCTCTTCTTAATCCCCTCTTAATTAAGGGTTAACTTATTAATCATCCCTCTAATCAATTTTAAAAAATTCAAAAAAGTTCCAGAACTTTATTAATCTACCTTGGGTAGATGCTTAGGTGTTTAACAACCTAAGTTCAATTAAGGAATTAAAACCCCTTTCACAAGTGTGAAGGGGTGTTTTAAGAGTATTTAAGCTAAATCCCTTAGTTTAATTAACTTTTAATTGTTAGCCAAATTGCATTAGGCCTTTTCATTATTAGGTGCATTGCAAATTTAAATACCTTGTGGGTTTTATGTCATCTCATTGGCTCATAATTACTTAGTTAGTTTTTCTAAGGTGGTGTAGGTAAGGGTTAATTAAGCCACTTAATTCATATCTAAACCTAATCAATGCTTAAAAATGCATTTAATTATCTAAAAATTAAACAAAAATACAAAACACATGTGGGAATGGGTTGGGAACAATAAACTCATATCACCTTTTCAAAATTAAATCAAACTTCAAACAAAATAAAAATCATTTTGAAATTCACTTTGATTTATTTTAAATTTTCTTATTCCTTAAGAATGCCTTTATGATTTAAGTAAAGTGAGTTGGTTTACATGCTTTCATTATTTTGGATCTTTCCCAACATGTTAAGTTGTATGCCATGTGATTCATGCATTCATAACTTCATGTTTCAAATTTAAAAATGAAAATTATTTACATTGTGTCAAAATGTGCATGTGTTGGCTAAAGTAAAATATGAGTGGTTTTTATCACTACTAAATCTAAAATATTTTCAAAACCTATAAATGAAATATCAAATCTGAAAGTTTGCTATTCATATCTTAATTATAAACTTGCATGTGATGGATTATAAAGTAATGTTTAGTGTAGCCTTTCCTTCCTTTCTTATGTTTGCATAGTTTTGAATAGGAGTTGGAAAGATGTAGGATTCATTTGAAAAGAACCCAACACATACTTAATTCTATACCCTATTCATCCCTATGCCATCATCTAAGAAGGATTGCCTATACTTGCATGAATAAATTGCATAAATAAAAATGGAACTATTAAACAACTTTTGCATCTTCCCTTTCCATTTCATTTCTTTTACATGCATATTTGTATTTAAGGAAAGTGGTATATTAGTTTGGGCAATCCCGAGGTTGCGAGGCTTTAAAGCCCTAAGTAGGTATTATACCTTACACCTCTGGTTACACACTTATGCCTTTCTTACTTTCATGCATGTATGCAAAATTTGGATAAGGAAAACCTTTTCTACTCAAAATCATACATGTTTAACTTAAAATTTCTTAAATGGATTACTTAGCATGCATCATAAAGTGTGTTAACTACTCTCATTTGCATGTATAGATATGCTTAGCCTCCATCCATATGCATGTTTTATATGTTGGGAAAGAATTGAAGTAATTTATGTTATGTGAATTTTGATTCATTTTATTTAATCTTAAAATGCCTTTTTTTTTGAATATGTTGGTTTAGAATTTATCTTAACTTTGGATTAATTAAAAGATTTAATCAAAATATTCACCTAAACAAAATTAAAATGTGAAATTACCTTAGAAATTACTTAAGGTTAGGGATGGAAAGAGATGTTCTCTTCTCTTTCCCTCTCTTCATAACTTAGCAATTAATTGTAGGTTTCACTCAAACCAAAATAAAACATGAAATAAAACAAACTCAAAATACTTAAACAACTTAAATGTAACCCTCCTCTAAGTTGACCATGCCCTTCACACTTAGAAAACTTGAACTTAAAGTCCTAGCTAAGCATACCACACAAACCTTCAAAGTACATACATTAGCCTAAGTCACCACTTCTAGCTTTAGGTTAGGTTGGTGCATGATTTGATGTTATATTTTGTTTTATGATGAATGTTTTTAGATTTGATGTTAGGGTGTATGCTCATAGAATGAATGGTAGGATGTGCTTAATTATTTTTTTTCTATGGAGATTGTGCTTAAGGGGCACTATCATAAATAAAAATATAAATGCTTCTTGCTTGCATGTGCTTATACCCTTTACATAATGCATAGGCTAGGTGGACTTAGTCACCCATGTGTGGGGTGATAAGTCCAATTTACATGCTTGGGATTTATATGGTGTGATTTAACTAACCTTTGTTTTACAGGTGTTAGTTAGATTTCTACTTTTCCTTTTCATGTAAACATTTGTATAAATAGGATTTTGGAATGATTTGTTATGAGGATAAGGATGAGAATTGGTCATAAGATTCCCATATTTTGCACCATGTGAAGCCTTGGAGCATCCACCTTCCAACCATCCAAAAAAAGGAACCAAAATAAGAAAGAACAAAAGAAAATAAGGAAGAAAGAAGAAAGAAGAATAAAGCCTAAGACCCCCCATAACAATGAATTACTTTGCTTGATTGTAATATTCATTTGTAATCTGGGTTGTATAAGGGTAGAGCTTGGCTACCCATATTTGATATTTTTGAGTTTGTACGGTGGTGCCCGACCACAAATTGATTATTGATTTATTTAGCTTTTGCATTAAGTGGCATGCTTTTCCTAATTTCTTCCTTGCTTTATATATGGCATGGATGTGGATTAGGCTCTTTGGGAAAAAAATAAATCTTTTACCCAACTTAACAACTTCAAATAAAAGTAAACAACTCATAACCTCACCTAAAGCTTAGGATTAAAACCAAGATAAAGGATTTAGCAACCCCTTAGCTGTATGAGCTTTTCTTTATAATATCATGCAGATGCATCTTATTTCACTCTTGATTGGAGGGCTTCCACTTTGCGAGAACACGGCTTAACCTTTGAGCCATGGTGGAAACTCACCTCCTAAACTTCTCATTTGGCCAATAATGATTTCTCATGCATTAGTCATAAAATCCTAACTTTGAGTCAAAATGATTGTCCAAAAATAATAATAAAATGAAATTGAAATGCATTAGATTTAGGTCATTTGAAGCATGTCCCTTTACATGATCTAGTCTCTTTAGGGAGTGAGTTTAAGGGCTTAGTCTCTTTCTAAATAAAAATAGCTTAGCTATCTTGCATAAGCATAAAGACTTGCCTACATGTATTTAAAATCATAGGAGGAGTTTGTTGGCGGCCACCCCCAAGCAGTTGTAAGTCCAAGCTGTCAAGTGGTTTTTCCTCTATTGTGGAGACAAACCAATTACCCATTTTCGCCTTAGATTTAGGTTATGCTTCGACCTTCTACCTATTTGGGTTACGAGGTTGCTTTTCCCCTTTGTGGGCCATAAGGATAATTTCTCACCTTTCAGGCATTTCCTTAATCTTGTGTTAAGGATCCTCAAGTCCTACAATTCTAATAAAAATGTAAATCAAATAAACTAAATCAATTTCTAAAATATAAAGCCCAATTTTCGGATAGTTTGAGATGTTGTAGGTTTCCCTATGTGGGCATCTCCTACTTATTTCCCATTTTGGCTTCGATAATAAATCCCTCTTCTGATCAATCCCATTTGATCTTTAAACATAAACCAATCAATTTATAGTCCTTCTTATTGAAATCTTTAGAGACAGATCATTTTCTTAATGTCGAGTTTTCTTAAGGTCGATCCATAGGATGTAATTAACTATGGGGGCTTGCCCCTGTAGGGAACTTAATGAACATGATTTAAAATAAACCTTGCTTTACTTTTCTATGTAAGTAGGGGAAGAATCTCTAGTACATATGCATACCCATCATCCTTAGGAGTCCTTATTGAGGTGATTGGTTCCATTAAAGGTAAGTGACTTCTGTCTTTCGAGATAGTATACTATTACCTTGATGATGTATCTGATCACCTGAATAAGTACATCTATGGATCTTGAACTTAGCCATATCAATTTCAAATCAAGCCAAACTCTAGATTTTTTTTTCTTCATGATTCAATCAATCCTACAATCATGAATCTAAATATAAACATAAACTTCATTCACCAAACCAAAACCAAATCCAAAAATCAAACCGAAGTAAAACTCATGTTCACCATTTTGAACTTAAAATTGTCAAATGAATCAAAACCCATTTGACCTCAAAACACTAGAGAATGGATTTATATTTCAATCATAAGTCCATATGTGAGTTCAATCAAACTCAAATCAAGCTTTGACCAGGCCATTTGACCTACTTAGGCTCACTTAACCCAAAGTGACCTAAAGTGACCTAAAGTACCCCTATGAGTCAAATTCTAATCTAACCAAATTGGATTGAACTAATCCCACCTAAGCCTCACATTATGAGCAATAATCATTATGAGATGATCAATCACTCAAATTGGGTCAAACCAAGTCAAACCTAAGTGTTGACCAAGTCAACACTTAGCCAAAATGAAACCTAAACTAGCCAAAATCCACCATAGACCAAATTGATTGAAACCGTTGATCTAAGTTCATTCATGACCAATGTTTGAACTTGTCCAAGTCAACATTTGAGCCTAACCTAGCCCAATTTTCCACTTGACCCAACTTGACCTAAAAAGTCAAAATAAGTCAAAACTGATCTAAGTCAAATTGATTGAAACCAATGCTTCAATTTCATTCCAAAATGATTGTTGAACTTGACCAAATCCTCAATTGGCTAACTAGACCTAGCCTAGCCCAATTGACCATGAACCCAACTTGACCTAAAAGGTCAAATTGAGACAAAATCAAATATAAGCCAAATTGATTAGAAATAAAGATACCAATCCATTTCATATGACCAACCAAACATGAACCAACCCATGACCTAGCCCAAATAGGTCAAATGGGTCAATTTGGTCAACTTGACCCATTTGACCTAAATGAACTCAATTGAACCAAAACTAAATATAAATAAAATTGAATCAAGCAAAAGCCACCAAAATATTTCAAATGGTCATATGAACTTGACCCAACCCTTGGTTTGACCCAATTTGACCAATTGGTCAACTTGACCCAAGTTGACCCATTTTGACCTAAATGGGTCAACTTGAGCAAAATCACATCAAACTAACTCCAAATTCAATGAAACTTGGCCTAACCCATTTTTCAATCATACCAAACATATTAAAATTAAAATCCAAGCCAAATTACCATTTTACTCCTAAGCCATAGGGTAAATTTTTGCCAAATTCACTTGGAATTTGGTCAAATCCTCCTCATGACAACTTGGCACTCTCTTAGTGGACCAAGTGGACACTAGTGAGCATGGTGCACTTGACCCAATGGGTTTGGGTCAGCCCAACCCAACCTAAGGCTAAAACCCACATGCATGAAATTAAACACATGGAATCCCTCCTCCACTTGAATTAAGCACATGGGAGCTCCACTACTCCACTCCTCTAGCCAAATTGAATGCAAGGACACTTCTAACAGCCTAACAAACCCATGGAATGAGGTCAATTGGATCAAAATGACAAAATCCTTCTCGGTCATCCAATTTTTCTAGGGGGAGATATACTCCCCATAATTCCAATTCATTTGATCAGTCTCCATTTTGATTGAGCAAAGGGATTCCAGAGGAGCCATTTTAAAGTGATTCTAAGCTTCCTAGAGTGAAATCCATTTTTCCATTTTCTTGGTTTTCATAGAATGAAAATAGGGGAGCTCCACTTGAAATCCATCTCACTCAATACTCAACACCAAGCCAATTTCTCCTTCAAGCACCCTTAGAGGATCAAATCGTATGCACCTCAACCTTTTTCCAAGCTCCAAAGGTAAGGGAGGTGCTACTTTAATAAAAGACCGAGCTCATGTGAAGGTGAAATTGGCCTCTAGAAAGATCCATCAAATTTCAAGGCTTCAAAGCTTCAATAAAGCTCCATCTCCACTAAATGAAGCTTCTACAAGGGAATCGAGCGCCAGTGATAGCCTCCGGCGAGGTAAGCCATGAAACCGAGCTTAATTTAGCCATAGTGTGGTCCTTTGTGAAATAAAGTTTCATCCCATGAGAAAATAGCTATTGGATGTGATCTTCCTTGCATGATGATGGTATGGGCAAGCTTTGGGTTGAATCCAAGCTCAATCGATCTCGGATCTTGCCATGGAAGGTGGACGGCTCCCCCTTTCTACAGGAGAACTCAGGGATGAATCATGGGCTATCCATCCATGAATTTTAGATGGACCATGATTAAAAAACATAGGATCCATGGATTATCCTTTAAGAACCTCAAATCTAATCTGAACCGTCTGATCCTTGATCAGACGTACAAGGAGAAAGCGCATAGTGCCATTGATGTGACGCTACAATGTGATTAGTTAAATATTCACTCCAGCCACACCACGTGGAAAGCGCGCACCGCATCAGCCTCCATGTGGCAGAGATTATCTATTTAATTAGGGGATTAAATTACCTAATTAATTATGGAAACTTCAAATATTCATATCTAAGTGTAGAAAAATAAAAAAATGAAATAAATTGCATATGAAAGATAATTGAGTGTAGAATATTATAAAATTGATTTTGATGGATTTTGAATAGTGTTATTATCTGAATTTGGGTTTTATTGGGAATGTAATTAGGCTAATTACTCTCTGATTATTTTATTAATTAATATCAAACTTCTTGTGTGTATTTAGTGGGATGACTTCTACCTTCCCTATTTTTCTTGGGATTTATTAATATTTTAATTAGGGTAATTGTTGGATTCATTCCTAATTACTCTCCAAATATAATTAAGCTTAATTAAGTGTGTAATTAGTGGTTTAAATCCTTGATTGAGTTAATTAAGGTTTGTTTAAGTGAATTGGAGGTTTAAGGAATAATTTTGGGATATTTTTCTTAAGTTATTCCTTAAACCCCCTCTTTCTTCTTTAATCTAAATTCAATTAAGGATTATACCACTAATTACCTACCTAATTAATTTGATAAAATTCTAAAACCTTCCAGAACATAACTAATTCATCTTGGGTAGGTGCTTAGGAGTTTAATAACCTAAGTGCATTTAGGAAATCAAAATCTAACTCACATGTGTGAGGGGGGATTATGAAATTACTTAACTTAAATCCCTTAGCTTAATTAATCATTAATCATAAGCCAAATGCATTAGGCCCTTTTCTTCTTAGGTTTAAATTCTTTGTGTGGTTTTATGTCATATCATTAGCTCATAATTATTTGATTAAATATGCTAGGGTGGTATTGGTAAGCAATAATTAACACACTTAATTCACACCTTAACTAAATAAAAATATAAAAATCATCTAATCATCTAAAAATTAAACTAAAATGCCATGCTCATGGGGGAAGTGGGTTAGGTCCAGCAAACATTCTTTCACATTTCCTAAATCAAACATAAGGCAAATTTAAAAGAAAAATCACATTAAACAAACTTTGATTCACTTTAAACTCTCTTATTTTATAGGATTGTCTTTAGGAATTAATTAGGGTGAATGAATTTATATTCCTTTCATCACTTTATTTCTTTCTTAGCATGCTAAATGTGTATGTCATATGAAATTCATGCATTCATATCTTTTAAAAATAAAAATAAAAATGAAATATTTTCTTTATATAAAATTGCATATTTTGGCTAAAGTAGAAATATGAATGGCTATTATCACTATTAAATTCAAAATTATTTTCAAAATTTAGAAATCAAATATCAAAATTGAAAGGTATTACTTATACTTTATTTATAAGCTTGCATGTGAATATAAAAATGTGTCTTATGTTTGCTTCCTCTCTTTCCTCTTAACATAGATTTGGATAAGATTTGCAAAGTGCATAGTTCCTTTAAAAGAACATAACATTTGTTTAAAATATACTCTTATCCTCTTCCATGTTATAACTTAAGAAGGATCTTTATATCTACACATATAAATTGCATAAACAAATCAAAAATTAAATAAACATAAACTTTGCATCTTTCCTTTTCCATTTATTTCTTTTGTACATGCATATGTATTTAAGGAAAGTGGCATATTATGACACAACTGGTGTGAGACTTTAGCTAAGTAGGTCTTGCACCTTACACCCCTAGATTAACAATAATGGCGTCAGACTCACTTATTCCTTTCATACATACACATGTGCATATGAATAAAGGATAAAAGGAAACCCTTCTTTTCTACTTAATTAAAATCATGCATCATAAAGCATTCCAATTTTCTCAAGCAACAATGGCGTCGTACTCACTTATTCCTTTCATACATACACATGTGCATATGAATAAAGGATAAAAGGAAACCCTTCTTTTATACTTAATTAAATTCATGCATCATAAAGCATTCCAATTTTCTCAAGTAACAGTTCTTAGCATTCTTCATAAAGTGCACTAAATATTTCCAATTATATATATAGATATGCTTAGGATTCATTCATATGCATATTATGCATGTTGGAAAAGAAATGAAGTGAGGTGTGTTTTGATATTAGTTCACTTTACTTAATCTTAAAAATGCCTTTCTTTTGAATATGTTTGTTTAGGGAAAATCTAAACTTAGGATTAATTAAAACATATAATAAAACATTCACCAAACAAAATCAAATATGAATCCACCAAAATAAATCACCAAATAAAAATCACCCAAATCAACTAAACACTTAAATGGAACCACCCATCTAAGTTGAACATCTTCACACTTAGAAAATCTAAGCCTTAAATACATAGCTAGGCATACCACACAAACCTTTTAAAAAACACACATTAGACTAAGTCACCATTTCTAGCTTTAGGTTAGAGCGGTGTATGATTTGATGTTTGATTTTCTTTTGTGATATATTATTTCTAGTCTGGATGTTAGGGTGTTTGTGCATAGAATGAATGGTAGGATAATTTAGTCTAATCATTGTATTCTACATGGGATTGTGCTTAAGGGATGCTGTAATAGAAATATAAATGATATTCTTAGTGCAGGTGCTTATGCCCCTAAGCATTTCTAATAGGCTAGGTGGACTTGGTTACCTATGTGTGGGGTGCTAGGTCTAATATACATGCTTGAGATTTGTATGATTTGTTTAGCTAGTCTCTGTTTTGCAGGTGTTAGTTAGATTTAGTTTTCCTCTTCATGTAATTTTTGTAATTAAGATTTTGGAATGAATGTTATGGGGGATTAGGATGAGCATTGGTTATAAGATTTCATCTTATGTACCATGTGAAGCCTTTAGCAACCACCTCCCAACCATCCAAAAGAAGGAACCAAAAGAAGAAAGAAGAAAGAATAAAGAAGAAAAGAAGAAATGAAGACCCCCATAACATGAATTCCTTGCTAAATTATAATTAATTTATTTGTAATTCGGGCTGTATGAGGGTAGAGCTCAACTACCCAATTTGTTTTCAAGTTTGTGCGGTGGTGCCCGACCACAAATGGCCTTTATTTTTTTGCGTTAACTTTATAAAATGTTTGATATTTTGTTTAGCTTATGCATTAAGATGGCATCCTTTTTCTAGTTTCTTCCTTACTTGATATATGGTCTGGATGATGATTAGGCTCTTAGAGAAAAATAAATATTCTACCAAATTAATCAACTCAAAATTAAAAATAAACAACTCATAATCTCACCTAAAGCCTAAGTTAAAATCAAGATAAAAGAATTAGCAACCCTTTAGCTGGATGTGTACTTCCTTTTCTAACATCATGCATAAAAGCATATTATTTCACTCTTGATTGGAAGGCTTCCACCTTTGCCAGAGAACTTGGCTTGACCTGTAAGAGCAATGGTGGAAACACACCTCCTTATCTTGTTGATTTTTGGCCCATAATCTTATTTCTCATGCATTAGGCATATGAATCCTATAGCCCGAGTCAAATGATTATCCAAAATAAAAATAGAACATGTGAAAATTTTGCATTAGATTTAAGTCATTTGAAGCATGTCCTTGCATGGTCTAGTCTCATTAGGGAGTGTGTTTAAGGACTTAGTCTCTTTCCAAATAAATAGCAACCTTCCTATCTTGTATAAACATAAGACTTGCCCACATGAATTTAAAATCGTAGGAGGAGTTAGTTGGCGACCACCCCCAGGCGATTGTATGTCTAATAGTCGGGTGATTTATCCTCTCTTATGGAGGTAAACCAAATAATCATTTTTGCCTTAGACCTAGGTCTTGCTTTTGGCCCTCACCAAAGCTCCCTAGATTTAGGTTTTGAGGTTGCTTCTCCCTTTTGTGGGCTATAAGTATAAATCCTCACCTCTTAGGCATTTAGATAGCTTTGTACTATGGAATTGTAAGCCCTAGCATTCTAATGAAAATTCAACTCAAACACATTAATTTAATTTCAAAAATGCAAAGCCCAACCATAGAGTAGTTTGGGGTGCATACTAGGCTTCCTAGTATCTTAAGCATCCCCTACTTATTTTCATTTGGCTTCGATAAGAACTCCTTCCTCTTGATCGATCCCACTTGACCTTCTAAAAATAAACCAATCGATTGATAGTCCCACCTTTTCAAAATCTTTGGAGATAATGATCATTTACCTTAATCGAGAGCATTCTAAGGAATCTCATTCCTTAGGATGTAATTAACTATGTGAGTTTGCCTCCATAGGGAACTTAACAAACTCAATTTTAAAAAAGCCATACTTTACTTTTCCATGTAAAGTAGGGGAAGAATCTCTGGTACATATGCAGACCCATTTTCTTTAGGAGTCCTTGTTCAAGTGATTAGGTCCATTATAGGGTGGTGACTTTTTATCTTTTTAGATAGTACGATTCTCCTCAATGTCACACCTGATTACCCTAATAAGAACATCTGCAGATCTACGTGTTATTTAAATAAAAAAAGTATATTTCTATCTTCATTGTTATCCATATAGATTGAAGATGAAAGTATACATCTAAAAAGAGAAATTTATTTTTTTCACCACAAGCTCCCTGCCACAACTTCCTCCACCTGCCACGTGGAGGCGACGACCCCTCCGGCCTTCTCGGGGTGAATCGATTGTGGGATGGATCACGTCCGTCCATCAAGTGCAATTGAGAGGTAAACCCCCTCAATTCAAGCGGGATTCATGACCATTCACACTCTCTGAGTCCCCAAGTGAGAAACGAAATCCATCAGAGCATTTTCAAACCTTCCCAAGCCTCCCTCGATCGGAATTCCTCTCTCGTGCGAGAAACCAAAATAGGGGAGGGTGCTTCTGATTCATACTTCTTCTCCACTCCATCAAACTTCAATTAAACTCACACAAACAATCACAACACCTCATTGAGCAACACCAAACCATTTCCCAAGCTTCCAAGCTGCCAGTTGCCATAGTTCGATCAAGACCAAACGCTCAAAGGGAGGAGCTTGGTCCATAGAGCAAATCACCACAAATCAAAGCTCATGAAGCTCAACAAGGTTTCATTTCTACCAAATGAAGCATCCTCAATCGTTGGAACTGCTGGTCATAAGCTCCAGTGAGGAATGCCATTAAAACCGATCCTTGAATGAAAATAGTTTGGAGCTTTATGAAGGAAGCTTGCATTTGAGCCCATCCTAGCCATTAGATCCTTATGGATCCTTCACGTGAAGGTGTGGGTTGAGTTTGAAGTGGATCCGAGCTCGGGTGAGCTCGGATCAAGCAATCCATGGTGGATGGGCTCCGTCATTCATCGCTCGTAGGAAGATGGATCATGGGTCATCCATTTCGCATGATTAGAATAGACAGTCGTGATCAAATCACGCTTAGATCCTCTTTTTTTTCTCCTTAACTATAGGATTTAGTCGTGGCCATCTGATCTTAGATAGGATGGTCCACGGGAAAGCGCATCTGTCGTAATCTGAGTCAGCATCTTGATTTGACAACTTAAATAGCCTATCCCGTCATGCCACATGGAAAGTGCGTCGTGTCAGCAGCCCGTGACATCGACATGATTAGGGCTTTATTTAAGTTAATTAATCCATTTTAAGGCTGAAACTTCTAAAATTTATAACTAATCTTAGAAAAATCTAAAAAAGTATAAATGAGGCTCATTTTAAAGGTATTTCAGAGGAGAATCCAAAAAAAGTATTATTAATTAATTTTGAACAGTAATTTCTACATAATTAAAGTTTGATTAAAAAATTAATTAGCCTAATTACTATGGGATTAATAATCCAATTAATTTCAAATTTTTTAGAGATGTTTAGGTGGATGACCTCTGTCTCCACTATTTTTCTTGTAATTTATTGGATAGTTAATTAGGGAGATTAATAGATTAAGCCTTAATTACTCTCCTACCTTAATTAATGATAATTAAGAAAATGAATAATGGATTAATTAATTTATTAAGCTTATTGCCATCTATTAATAGTGAAAAGTCTTAGGTAAATAGTTTGGGTTTATTCTTTATGACCATTTCATTAAACCTCTTCATTTGTTTCAAATTAATTAAAGCTTAAATTAATAAATTAAAAGAGAAGGGAATTTAATTATTTCATAGCCTAATTGATTGTTTGAAATGACTTAGGGATTGAGATTGAGGCCTCTTCTTTGATCTCTTTCCTTAAGTTAATTTCATTATCCTGTTTAAAAGATATAATCAAAGGATTTAATTAACCAATTAAAGGATTAATTAAATTAATTTAAAATCCAATTCATTCCTAACTTCGTTTAATCAACCTTGGGTAGTTCTTTAGATGTTTAATAGTCTAAAGAAATTTAATGAAATTATGATTACCTCACATGTGTGAGAAAATCATAAAAATAATTAATTAAATCCCTTAAGCTTAATTAATCATTAATCATGAGCCAATTACATTATGCCCCTTTCATTCTTTAAGAGCATTGCTAATTTACTTTTCATGTGGTTACATATCATGTTGGCTCATCATTAATTAGTTAATTAACTTAAGGTGATATAGGTAAGGGTTTAATTAATTGATTTAATTCATACCTCAACCTAATTAAGCCATAAAATCAATTTAATTGCTTTCCATTAATTAAAATTAACTCACACATATGGGGAATGGGATTAGGATTAACAAACCTCTTTCACATCCCTTAAATTAAATCAAACTTAAAGATTAAAAATGACTTTAAGAAACTTTGGTTTATTTTAAATAAGCCTGTGGTGGATTTTTTATCTTTAATCTTCATCTAAAATGAATTAAATGAAAACCAAAATAAAATCTTCTTTTGTTGAACACCATGTAGATCCGCAGATGTTCTTATTAAGGTGATCGGGTATGACATTGAGGAAATGTGTACTATCTTAAAAGATAGAAGTCACCACTCTACAATGGACCTAATCACCTAATAAGGACTCCTAAGGATGATGGGTCTTCGGATGTACCAGAGATTCTTCCCTACTTTACATAAAAAAGTAAAGTAGGGTTTGTTTTAAATCGAGTTCATTATGTTTCCTATGGAGGCAAGCTCTCATAGTTAATTACATCCCAAGGAATGAGATTCTTTAGGAATACTCTCGATTAAGATAAATCGATCATTGTCTATAAAGATTTCAAAGATAGGACTATCAATCAATTGGTTATTTTTGAAAGATCAAATGAGATTGATCAAAAGGAGGGTGTTATTATCAAAACCAAAGGGAGATAAATAGGAGATGCTCATGATGCTAGGAAGCCTACCAAGCATCCCAAACTATCCTATGGTTGGGTTTTATATTTTTGAATTTGAAGAGAATTATTTATTTGAGTAGAAGTTTTATTAGAAATCTAGGACTTACAATTCCATGATACAAGATCATGGAAATGCCTAAGAGGTGAGAATTTATGCTTATAGCCCACAAAGGGAAACAACAACATCGTCCTAAATCTAAGGAGCTTTGGCGAGGGCCAAAGCATGACCTAAATCTAAAGCGAAAAATGGGTATATGGTTTACCTCCACAAGAGAGGATAAACCACCTGACTGTTGGAATTATAACCTCTTGGGGGCAAACGCTAACTAACTCCTCCTATGATTTTAAATATATATAGGCAAGTATTATACTTTTGTAAGATAGCTAGGTTGTTGTTTATTTAGAAAGAAGATTAAATCCTTAAACTCACTCCCTAAGAGACTAGATCATGTAGAGCATGAACTCATGGCTTAATCTAATGCAAATTTTGTTAAGTTTATTTTTATTTTTGGACAAGTAACTTGACACAGGCTATGGGATTCATATGCCTAATGCATGAGAAATTAGTTATGGGCTAAAATTAGCAAGAAGGAGGTGTGTTTCCACCATAGCTCGCAAAGGTCAAGCCATGTTCTTTGGCAAAGGTAGAAGCCCTTCATAAGCAAGAGTGAAGTAAGATGATTTTATGCATGATGTGAAACATACAACATCCAGCTAAAGGGTTGTTAAATCTTTTATTATCTTGATTTATGTCCTAGGCTTTAGGTGAGGTTATGTGTTATGTTAATTTTAATTTTGAGCTATTTAATTGGATAGAAAATTTATTTTTCACTAGAGCCTAATCATTATCGACCATTCGACAAAGCAAGGAAGAAACTAGAAAAAATATGTCATTTTAATGCACAAGCTAAACTAACATCAAACAATTTTATAAAGCTAGCGCAAAAATATAAAAGGCCTTTGTGGTTGGGCTCCACCGCACAAACCCAAAAAAGAAATGGGTAGCTGAGCTCTACCCTTATACAACCCAGATTACAAATGAATAATTATAATTTAGAAGGAATTTATGTTATGGGGGTCTTCATTCTTTATTCCTTCTTCTTTTTTTTCTTTCTTCATATTTGATTTGCTTCTCTCTTTTCTTTCTTTTGGCTTGGTTGGAATATGGTTGCTCCAAAGGCTTCACATGGTACATTAGACATAGTATAATGACCAATGTTTACCTTCACTTCCCCATAACATTTATTTGAAATCCTAATTACAAAAATTACATGAAAGTCGGAAAAGTAAATCTAACTAAAACCTGCAAAATAGAGATTAGTTGAACACACCACACATTCGAAGCATGTATATATGAATAAATTAGACTTACAACCTCACACATGGGTAACCAAGTCCACCCGACCTATTTTTGAATTATTCTTAGGGGTATAAGCAACCTACATAGAAAAAAGTATTTATATTTTATTACAACGCCCCTTAAGCACAATCCCCTGCAGAAGATAATGATTAGACTAAGATTGCCCTACCATTCGTCGCCATACACTAACATCCTCTAAATATTACATCACAAAATAAAATCGCATCAAACCATGCGTCCTAACATAGGACTAAAATGGTGGCTTAGCCTAATGTGTGTGCCATTTAAGGTTTGTGTGGTATGTCTTAGCTAGGCTTTAAGGTTAGAATTTTCTAAGTGTGAAAGGATTCAACTTAGAGGGTGGTTTCATTTAAGTGATTTAATTGATTTGGTCAATTTTATTTGATGATTTGATTTGGTTTGAATGAACCTACACTTAATTACTAAGTGTTGTAAAGAAAAGAAAAGAGAAGAGAACTTCTCTTTTATCCCTACCTTAAGTAATTTCTAAGGTAGATTCATTAATAATTTTTCTTTAATGAATGTTTTATTATGCATTTTAGTTAATCCTAAGTTTAGATTTGCTCTAAATAAACCTATTTAATAAGAAAGGCATTTTAGGACTAATTAAAGTGAATTACTATCACAAAACACACAACCATTTATTTCTTTCCAACATGTGTACCATGCATATGAATGTATCCTAAGAATAGCTATACATACAAATGCAAAGTCTTAGCACACCTTAATGATGAATGCAAAGAGATGTTGTTTAGGAAAATTTGAATATTTCATGAATGCATAATTTTGTTAAGTAGAAAAGAGAGGGATTCTTTTATCCATTGATCAAATACATATTTACATGTATAAAAGAAATAAGTGAGTACGACATTATTTTCTACACTAGGGGTGTAAGGTACAAGACCTACTTGGGGCTACTTAAAGCCTCACAACCCCGGGATGTCCAGACTAATATACCATTTTTCTTAAATACATGTGCATGTACAAAAGCAAATAAATGGATGAAGAATCATGCAAAAGATTTTTTTTATTTGTCTATTTGGTTTGGTTTATAAATATGTAATATGAAGATCCTTCTTAATTCATGATATGGGAGTGCATAGAAATGAACTTAAGCAAGTGTTATGTTCTTTTCAAATGAACTATACACTTTGCAAATTCTATACAAACCCATGTTAAGAAAAGAGAAGAAAATCACATAAAACACATTTCTATATTATAACCGCATGCAAGCTTATAAATATTTATAAGTAGCATACTTTCATTTATGATCTTTGATTTATAGATCTTGAAAATAATTTTTCATTTAGTAGTTATAATAGCCATTCATATCCTTACTTTAGCCAAAGCAAACATTTCATTCTAATTTGATTTTTCAAAAGGTACGAATGCATGAGTTCACATGGAAAACAACATTTAACATACTTGGAAAGAGATAAAGTGATGTAAGCATGTAATTTCATTCACCCTAATTAATTCATAAAGATAATCCTATGAAATAAGGTTATTTAAAGTGAATCAAAATTATTTTAAAGAGTTTTATGTTTTAATTTTGAATTTGATTTGATTTAGTAAATGAGAGAAGCGTTTGCTGGTCCTAACCCATTTCCCCCATGTGTGACTTAGTTTAGTTTAATTTTAGAACCATTAGATTGATTTTATATTTGGTTTAGGCTAAGGTGTAAGTTAAATCCATTAATTACCCCTTACCTACACCACTTTAACATAATTAACCAACTAATTATGAGCTAACATATGATATGCAACCACATGAAATTTAAATTAGCAATGCTCCTAAGAAAGAAAGGGGCCTAATGCAATTGGATGACAATTAATGAATAATTAAGCTAAAGGATTTTATTAAGTACTTCATAACCCTTCCACACATGTGGGTTGGATTTGATTTCCTTAAGCTTACCTTAGGCTTTTGAACACCTAAGGATCTACCCAAGATTGGAATTGATTAAGTGATTAAGTATTTGGATTAATTTTTTATTCTGAGTTTGGTTAATTAAGCTATTTAATGAAATGATTAAATCATTAATCAATTTGTAAATTAATTAAGTCTTCATCCAAATGAAATAGACTTAGGGGAAAAGATTTGGAAAAGGCATCCTAATCTCATTCCCTAAGTCTATCCACTATTCCAAGATGATTAACAAGATTAATTAATGAATTCATTACCATTTATTAGGTTAATTAATCATTTACTTGATTAAGGGAGTGATTAGAGATGAAATAAGCAATTACCTACATTAATCCAATAATAAATTTCAAGAAAATTATGGGAGGTAGAGGTCATCCACTAATTAACCCTAGGGGGTTTGGAATTAATTAGTGAAATAATTAAAGAGTAATTAACATAGTTACATCCCTAATAAAACCTAAATTGAGTAAATGTTACCTTTCAAAATCAATTAAACTTATTTTTATATTATTCTCCTTTGAATTATCTTTAAAATGAAGTTGAGTTTGTATTTTTAGATTTTTATACATTTAGTTATGAATTTTTGAAGTTTTAGTGATTAAAGGATAATAAATACTCTAATTATATAACTAATCCTACGGCGTAATTTTGTGCTTTCCGTGAAAATGGTTATTTAAGTTGTCAAATTGAATATAGCTGCGGTGATTTTCGCCTTTTCCGATCGTCTGATCAAAGGTCAGACGGTTAGGATTAAATTCATAGTTTGAATTATTATATCAACAATTCTAAACATATTAATCAAGGCCGTCCATCCAAAGCACGTGGGATGGATGGTCCATGATTCATCCCTGCCCTCGTCTGCGGGAGATAGAGACCGTTCGTCCTCCATGGCTTGATCCGAGCTCACTTTAGCTTGGATTGAGCTAGGATTCAACCCACACCATTTAGAAGCAAAGAGAATAACATCCAATGATGGAATTATATTGATATTACACTTTCCTTCACAAAGGACTAAAAAATTTTGAACTTAAGCTCAGTTTTGAGGCATACCTCACCGGAGGCTATCACTGGTGCTCCCAACCATTGAGGTAGCTTTTTCTAGTAGAGACAAAGCCCTGTTGAAGGTTTGAGGGTTCAATTTGCAATGGATCTTCCAATTGACCAAAGCTTATTTCAATGGCTTGCAGCTTTGATCTAACTCCTCCTTCCCGTGGCTTGGTTGCTTGGAAAACACCTTAGGTGAGCTCGACTTGCCTGCCTGATGGTGCTTGCAAAGTGGGTGGACTTTGTGATTAGTGAGTTGGAAAATTCTTCTCCCTTATTTTTAAGGAAAATTGAGAAGGAGAAGTTTGAATGAACTTAATCTACCTTGGAGAAGCTTGGGGAAGCTCTATTTGGGTTCTTAGGGCTCAATCGAATGCAAGTGTGGTGAATTGGAATGGAATGAGGGGGAGTATATCTCCCCCTACTTGGATCAGATGGCCATGAGTCTACTTACCATTTTGATCAAATTGGTTTGATTGGATGGGTTGTTTTGGTTGTTACAAGCTCCATGTGATTCGATTTTGGCGAGGGTGGTGGTGGAGTTATGTGTTAAATGAGGATGTGAGGAATTTTGACTAGGTAGGTCGATTTTGGCTTTAGGTTGGGTTTGGCTGACCTAAACCCATTAGTCATGTGCACCACCTCCCTCAGTATCCAAATGGTCCACTAGGAGGGTGCCAAGTGATCTTGAGTTGGAATATGATCAAATTCTAAGTGAATTTGATCATAGGTTACCCTTTGACCTAGGGGTAAAATGGTCATTTGGCTTTGATTTTAATTTGGGCTTATTTGGAATGATTGAAAAATGGGTTGTGCTAATTTTCAATGAATTTGGAGTTTATTTGATATGATTTGGCTCATATTGACCAATTTAGGTCAAAATGGGTCAACTTTGGTCAAGTTGACCAATTGGTCAAATTGGGTCAAACCAAGGGTTAGGTCAAGTTCATATGATCATTTGAAATATTTTTGTATCATTAGTTTGGTTTAATTTGATTTATATTTAGTTTTGGTTCATTTGAGTTCACTTAGGTCAAATGTATCAAGTTGACCAATTTGACCTATTTGACCCAATTAGGTTAGGTCATGGGTTGGTTTAAGATTGGTTGGTCATTTGAAAAGTATTGTAAGCTTTAATTTCAACCATGGTTTATTTTGTTTGGTTTATTTGATTTGACCTTAATTGTCTAGTTGTTTTGAATTGAGGCTTTGGTCAAGTTCAACAAGTGATTTAGAATGAATTTAACCCATTGACTGCATTCAATTTGGCTTAGATCAAGATTTGACATTTTTTTTACTTTTAGGTCAACTTGGGTCAACTTGGGTCAAGTGGCCAATTGGGCTAGGTTTGGCTCAAATGATGACTTGGTCATGTTCAATCATTGATCATAAACTAGTTTAGATCAATGGTTTCAATCTATTTGGTCTATGGTGGATTTTTGGCTAGTTTAGGTTTCATTTGGGTTAAGTGTTGACTTGGTCAAGGGCTAGGTTTGACTTAGTTTGACCCAATTTGAGTGATTGATCATCTTAAAATGATTATTGCTCACAATGTGAGGCATAGATCGGCTTAGTTCAATCCAATTTAGGTTGGATTAGAATTTGACTCAAAAAGATGCTTTAGGTCACTTTGGGTCAAGTGAGCCTAAAAGGGTCAATTGACTTGATCAAGGCTTGATTCAAGTTTGGTTGAACTCACATGGAGACTTATGATTGAAATATAAATCTTTTAAGTGATTTGGAGTCAAATGGGTTTTGATTCATTGACAATTTCAAGTTCAAAGGATATATTGATTTGGGTTAGTTTGATTTTGGCTTGAAGTTTGTGTTTATATTTGATTTGTGATTGAAGGATTGATTTTTTAGAGAAAATCCAAAGGCTTGGATTGATTTGAGGTTGATTTGGATAGGTTCAAGAATTTGAAAATGTATAGGTTGGTTTTGATTTGGGTTTGAGTTTTGGTTTGATTTGGATTTTTTTAATGAATGATTTGAGAAAGTTATTTAAGTTGATTTGAATTTGGGTGGTTTGGATTTGAAGTTTGATTTGTTAGAAGAAAGTGAGGATTGAGTTTAAGCTATTTGGTAGGCAAGTTTTCTTAACACCCCTAAGTCATGACCTATTCTTATAGTTAAGTCTGGGTTAAGTGTTCACCTAATCACTAGTGGTGTCTTAAGACTAAGGAACTCTTAATGTTTAAAAGGAGTCCTATGTCTAAAATGGAGAAGTTAAGAGCTCACTCCAAAAGTGAGATCAACAAAGCTTGTTTAATGTGATTATCCTTAGGAATTAGTTGGATTGAATGAAATTACATGCTACTCAAATAGAATAAACTAAATCTAACAAAACTTACATACTATTCTATCCCAACATCATTTGCACGCTTCTATTATACACAAATCCTGTAAGTCAAGCCTATCAAATCCCTTTCATAAAATGCAATCCTAAAATTGGCAAAGCGGTTGTCCACACACCTCTACAGCGAGAATCATATGGGAATACAATAATGTGGGGAAT
Organism: Cymbidium sinense; assembly: GCA_021442155.1. Lineage (NCBI taxonomy): Eukaryota > Viridiplantae > Streptophyta > Magnoliopsida > Asparagales > Orchidaceae > Cymbidium > Cymbidium sinense. The sequence goes on along the minus strand of JAKCPB010000750.1, from coordinate 48,924 downwards.
ACAAATAAACTTAACTCAAATTAAGCTCAAATCCTAAACCCAACACATCCATACATCTTCATAATAAAGTTCAAATTAAATCTCATAAATATACCTTCAATATGGGGAATACAACAATGCTATTGGCTCGCGGTCGAGGTGGGGGTTGCTCGGTCGGTCGGTTGATCGAGAATCGTACAAGAGCAAATGCGTAAGAGGTTGAAGATTACAAATGCGTGGATGCTTATGGAGATGGTCACGATCGTGGGGTTGACAGGGAGAGAAAGGGAGAAAGGTGGTTGCAGGATTGGTCTGGGAGAAAGGGAGAAAAGAGAGAAATGATCGAGTGTGAATTGAGAAAGGTTTTGAGGTTGAGTGTTTCAATTTCGCCTAAACTAGTCATTAAAAATGGTAATTAAAAAATACAATCACTTATTTTAAAAAAACTTCTAAACCAAATAGAAAAAGCATATCTTTATTTTTTTAATGTTGGAATGCTCTCTCTCTCTCTCTCATGTGAACAAATTGCAGTTATTTTATTAAGGTTTTTAACTTCTCTCTTATTTTCAAAGTTTTATAATGAGTTAGGGATCACATTATTTTAGAGAAAATGATATTTAGAATTGTTTTTCAAAAAATATTTGATTTGATGAATGTTTCTTTATATTCTTCTTATTTCAAAATCAATTTGTATTTTAAAAATATATAATAAAATTATAATATAATTTAAATTCATTGAAATTATTTGATTAAAAGTTAATCAAGAATTATGAAATATTTTTTCCTTCCAAAAATATAATGTTGTCTATAGTGGTCGATCAAATCAATGGATATTAGAACAATAGAGGTGACGATAACAGCAGAAAGGTGGATGTTGCAAGTGAGGTCAACTGAGATAAGGTCGACGTATGAGAGAACATGAAAGACAAGAGCAACGAAGATGAAGAGGGCAACAAAGTGAAGGCAGCATTAGAGGGATGCGACATTGATGTAGGCAATGTCAATGATTTTGTTTGAATAATATGTTGTATCTATTGTTTGAAATGGAGAAATAGTTTATTATTGTTTGTTTAATCTTCTAGTTATTGTTGTTTTATCATAAAAAGACTAATCCTCATTTATTTTAAAAATTAATCAGCATAGTTTTTGTTTTTAACAAATAATTGTAAGTGTTAAGAAAATCATCATTTAATTTTACTCAGGCATAGAGACAAGGATTTAATCAACTGATCTCAAATGAATGAGAGAGAAGGAGAGAGATAGAGGGAGGAATAGGGGGTGGAGCAAGAGGGCAACACTTGAAGACAATAATAAGAAAAAACACTGTAAAAAAATATCCTCAATAATAAGATAATATTAAATACTAAGAACTTGTTAGAGATCTCTTTTGTTTTTTGTTTTTACTTTTTTTTATAAATATTTTATATTTAAGATTTTAACTATCATAGCATTTAATGATTTTATATAATAGATTGATACTAAAGAGGGTAAAATATATATATATAAATTAATCAAGTAAAGAGTGAAATATGCTTAGGTAGATGAGCCAAAATGCTTTATGAATTTAATGTTATATAGATGACGATGCTTAGGTAGATGAGCGATTTCACACTTATAGATAAATATGAGAAATAAATATCTACGTGAAAAGATTGAAATAGCTCCAGTGATAAATATGATTAGAGAGAGTTATCTTAGATAATTTGACGGCATAAAATATTAACCATCCAATAACTCAACTAAGAGAATAGATATGAATTAGAAAAAAGAAGATAGATAGACCTAAAACTTAATTTAATAACCTTCTTTTTAAAATTAAATGAGAATTTGACACTTTCAGAATTTTATGTAACTTGTGAGATAAAGATTTGTTATTATTATTGTTGTTGTTAAAAATATATTTATTTAGGGGCTATTTGAAATCACTTTTTTTTTTCTATTTTTTATTTTTTACTTTAATTTATTTATATTTTGATTTGAAATAAAATATGATTGATGATGATAGTTATTTTTAAAAATACTCATAATATCTAAAAAAATATTTTTTATTTTTAAACATAATGTGATTTGTTTTCAAAATCAAAAAATAAAAAATAAAAAACCTAAAATTACACTAAAGTAGCATAAAAAAAAATAAAAAAAATATAAAATTGATCTCAAATAGGCCCTAAATAATTCAAAAAAAAATTATATAATAATAATTTAGATAATTGTAACAACAATCAATCAAAGAGCCCCAAAATAGCATTGACCTTTCGAACACAACTTATTACATGTAAATAAACCAATTTATCACTTTCTCATCAAACTAAATTCCCCCCTTAACCGATGACAACATCTAATCACACTAAAACTAATCTTCTGTTTTAAGCACAAACTATCACTAATCCAGCTATCTTTCTTGGACAGAACCTCTTCACCTTCGCTGGAAATTTAATGCCCGGATCCAGAAAGCAAATGTAAAAGCAAAAAAAGCTCACCAATACCACACCCAACCGCCCAAAGTCTCTCTTCATAACCAAAGTGCTCCTTCACATAGAGTTTAATTGGTGATCAACACTGGATTATGTCTTCCACATCACCAAATTGGCCTTTACGATTCTCTGCAAGTGCAACAACACATGATTATGGAAGAAACTTCAGAGAAGCCTATCAAAATTATGATACAGTTTACGAGAAGAAGAAGAAGAAGAAACTTCGGTTTAGAATGTAAAAGCGGCCAGAGGTGAATCGAGTAAAAGGTAGATGAAAGTATGGCGGCCACTTCATGATTCCGCGATATCGACACAGTCATCATCCCATAATAGGTGAAGTAGAGAAAGGAGAAAAAGGAGATGAAGAAGAACCAAAAGAACTTCTCAGCTGTCCATTGAAAACTCATCATGGAGTATATTACTGAAGCAAGCTCGGAGAATGATGGGATTTCCACAACCACCTGTGTCAAAGCTCATGGGATTACTAGCTTTCACTTAAGTTAATTTTCTAATTTTTCCCCCCAAATATGTAGAATTTGTGTGCTTCAATAAATAATTATTTTGTGAGGTGTTTGGCAGGATTACTATGGCATGGTACATTGCTCTCTCTCACGAATCTTGTTCTCTCGGTTGCAACAACTGGTTTGTCTGATTGAAACGATAGTGATACCAATAAAATGCTATAACCATGGAACCAATAACGATTCTAAGGTCATTTGCATCCTCTCTGAGTCACAACATAGACAAAATAATATCATGATTAGCATTTAGAGAATCGAATCGATAATGATAATTAAGTGAAGCATCAAGATGAATGCACCTTCTACCAATTCTCCAAAAACTACCCAAAATTATAGAAGTCAGGTGAATAATCGACTAAGTTATGTAGAGTCCTCCAATAGGTCCACCAATGCTTCCAGGAAGTTCGAATTGCGTAAATAGTTTGAGAGTATTTGGAAGGGAAGTAAAGGTCCTCGGACTCCATGACTGGTTTGCTCAAGTTATTAACAAGTTCTCTATTTCGCCTAGTTGAAAGGGACAAGACAGAATGAAATGTAAGTTCATGGTAAAATGATAGGCCATTGTTTGACATGAAAAACATGAATGAATTCTTGGGCATAATAAGCATAATACCACATTTAAAGAAGAATTTTTCATCAAAGTTTTAATTTCTTTGAAGGTTTTAAATATAATGATGTTAATTGAAAAAAAAAAACAAGAAAAAAAAAAAAGAATTCTAGCTCAGATGCTAACTTAACATTTAATTATTTGAATTCAGGTAGGCTACATGGTATGTATGAGTAAGAATCAACGGGAATCCCGATAACTAAAAGAATACCTTAAATGGTTATGACAAGAAAATATGAAAGAACTTGATTTTACTTATACAAATATGATGATTGATAGTACTCAGCAAAATCAGTAGCTCCATTGGATGTTATGGCCAGCACCCACGTCGCTGGATTTTGATTTTCCTTGATTTTTGGAACACCGGGAATATCCTAGTAAGTGCAAATAAACAATACTTTATTACTAATTAGGAAAATAGTGAACAATGAAGTTTCAAGAAATAATTTTTTTTGCAAAAAAATAGAAACCAAATCAATATATATATATATATTTTTTTTGAAAGAAAAGAAGTAGACTGAGAATGTGCCGTGGATATAAAAGAAGTGGCATTTTTTCCAAGAAATTAAATTATGATGCATTACAATTAAGTCTAACAACAAAGAAATATAAGTAGTGCATAGCATGTGCACCTTAAAATATTCAATCATCTTTTGAGAGTTTCTGCCAAGAGAACAAGAGTATATGATTTGTCCTCTCTTTAACAACAAAAGCTGTGCAAGACATTCAAATTAGAAGTGCATGAGAAATTTATTTTCATCATGTACAATTTATTTCCAAAAAATTTGAGCAAGTTTCATTCATAGATCAATTTGAAGAAAATGCTTCATTTTAGTGCATTTATTACCTCATCAAATGATTCAAAAATGTCAATGCTAGGCTGATGTATAGTGCATACTATTGTTCGTCCAATGTCAACTATATTCCTCACAGCTCTCATGACAATGGCCGCAGCTCTTGCATCTAAACCTGTTGTTGGTTCATCCATAAAGATGATTGATGGATTACCAACAAGTTCTACAGCTATTGTTAACCTTTTTCTTTGCTCTGTTGATAGACCAGAAACACCAAGAAGGCCAACTATAGCATCCTTGATATTGGTGAGCTTCACCAGCTCCATCACTTCATCTACAAATTTCTGCATATAAGAAATAATCTTGTCAAAAAAAAAAAAAAGGATTTCTAGCATCAAATTTCAAGCATTGCAAAGGCTCACCATTTTTTCTTCATTGTTAACATTCATTGGAAGGCGGAGGAAGGCAGAGTAGATCAAGGATTCATTCACAGTGATTTGAGGAGAGTGGATATCACTTTGTTCACAATAACCTAATACCCTTGTAAATGTAGCTTGGTTCTTAGGATAACCAGAAATTCTTATATCTCCTGTAATGTAACCAACATTCTTTCTTCCTGCTAAAACATCCATTAGCATCGTCTTTCCAGCTCCACTCATTACCATAAGGGCAGTCAAGACTCCAGAACGGAAAGCTCCAGTAATGTCTTTTAGTAATTGGATCCTATCCACTGTCTCCCCTTGATTTTTAATTTCCTTGGGATCACAAATGGTTAAATTAGTCTTTGTTAAGAACTAGATATTGAAGAAAACATAAAATATCAATAGACTTTCTCTCTAGTTACTTGAACATTAAATGCATGATTATTTATAAAAAGGAATGGGTTACTTGATGTCAATGAAATAACAAGTTCGCAACATTCATACAGTTGGGATGGCATTTTAAAAAAAGCTAAATGAAAAGATAGCAAATATAAGGCTCACCGTAGGATTGTTGATATAGTAATTTACATCATGAAACGTCATTATGAGAGGTGTGAATGGAAGAACCATCCCTCTCTTTGGAAGATGACTTCTTAGCACATCAAAGGATGCTCTACTATTTAGCACGTCGACACTTTTAGAAGAATGACCCTTCTGTAAGTCCACCATTTCTCCTGCAAAAGGAATTTGACAACCTTGTTTCACATAACAAAGTACATTTGTTTCAATCCATTGTCCATTTTGGAAATGAAAGTATTAAATGCGTTATACTATTATTATCCTCATCATTTGTTGTTGATGAGCAGGTTGACGCATCTACTTTCATAGACCTTGATGTCTCCCTCTTCTCTATATTTGCATCTAAATTTGATGCCATTGCCTCAGATATAACTGCTTGAGGTATGTCCAAAGCTATCATCATGCAACTAAACCAAATTAAACGTCATCCAAAGTAGCTAACATTGACAGATTGAGATGAAAGAAATGACCAAGAATAAGCTTATATTGAAGCTTACGTCTGAGATAGGCTAGTGCAAGAGTGTAAAGGACATTAAAAAAGATCGAAGCTAATCCACAAACGCCAATCCAATACCCTTCTTTTGGGAAGACGCGTTGATATTTTCTAGCACTTCCAAGCCTAAGCTTTTACCATGTTCCTGTAGATTTAGTCATCATTGACTCAGTCATCAACGACAATACATTAAAAAATGATAAAATTTTTATTTCATTCTGTTCTGATTATTGACCAGTAATGAAGAGGGAATTTATAATCACATTGTCAAGTGATAAAAGGATTTCTGTGGAAATAAATGACAGAAGATCCTTACAGATTTATTCATCCATCTTGGAGCTAAAAATTCATTGACGGCTAGAGCATTATATCCATATGTAAGTGGTGAAACCCAATAACCCCAGACCCAATACTCTGGTAGTAAATCTGGATATTGAAAGCATAAACATTGAGAGCTAAAAGAACATGTATATTAAAATTTCATTAAACTATAAGTTGAGCTTCTCTCAATTTCAATTCAACCAAAAATTAATAAAAATGATCAATCATTTGATCTATTTCCATAACACAAATGCTGATCTTAAAAGAATAAGACTATGAAAATTAACCTTTAGGTAGAAAAAGCCTCCAACAATCAAAAAAATAAAATTGATAGGATTCTACTGATTGACATATTTCCATTGTTCTACACAACCACAATTTCATAAGCCATCTGCTGAGTGAAGAATATCACTAGAAGATGCTTTAAGAACCTGTATTAAAAAATATTTATGCATCCAATTTTCATCAGAAAATAAGGGCGTTACCGACCTCAGCAAACCCAATTATGTAATATGTTATGATAACCCAAACAATGGACTCTAGCACTGAGATGGGGATCCTCAGAAAAATAATAGGAAGAGTGAAGATCCATGCAGGGTAGAAATGGAGGTCCCTGTGTTTGTAGAAAATTGGAAGCCTTGCAATGGTCACAGAGATTTCTATAATGCCATTGAATAAGTTGATGATCATTCCAAATAGTAGTGCACCATTGTAAGCAATGCCATCAGATATAGTGTTTGTTTGCATCCGTATTCCGAGAACATTGATACTACCAATAAGCATGATCTTCAAAACACAACATCAATTAGTAACACCTTACATGCACCACATACTGCATAAATCAATGTATTTTCTAACTTAGTAATACTTTTGAACTAATATATTGAGGTTGAGAAGACCTAGAAATCAATGATTGGTGGTAATAGGCTCCTACATGGAGCTCCTGAGAAGATGCTTTTAATATGGCGACAATTTATTCTACCATTGAAAAGAAAAGATGCACAGTTGCCCGAATTAGACACGTAATCCATGCCCAATCCACAGTTAAAAGCAAACCAGAAGTCCCTGACTGTTTTACTAATCCTTGAAATCCAATAACAACAAGATAAAGCCTAATCAGACATTTATTTATTTATTTTACCATCTATATTTAACAATATTTGTTGAGACCAATTCACAGGAATGCAAAAACTGTCCCCACTCAAAGCTTTTTTATGGTAATTCCTTTTATAAAATCAGTATATTAAGCCACGATAGGAAATTAATTGAAGCCAAGCAGCTTCATTTGAAAACTTGATGATTTTATTTGATTTTTATTAAATGTGGTAATAATACGAAGGCTAGGAATGAATTAATCAAATCCGAGGTTGGATGTAGACCTGGATAGGCTTGAAGAGGTAAAGAAATAAATTTCGCTTGATGAAGAGCCACTCTTTTGTGAAGGAGGCAGCAAGGAGTTCTGAGAATGGGACAACATGCTTCTTAAAGACCAGAGCAGCTTGGTGATTTCTACTCTTGTCAAAGGGAACTGAGAGCTCAGTTTTTAGATGGAGTCCAATATGAAACTGATTGAAGAGATCAGCAAACTCATAGGCTGTTATATAGCGATAGGGCCGAGTATGGTCAGCCCAATATTGTGCCTGGTCCTTTCGAGAGATGATCTCTTGGAGGAAGTCGGCAATGCTCTTCCGCTCAGGACAGCAGAATCCACAAGACTCAAAGAAATCAAGAATATACTCACGTGGACCTTGGTAAACTATCTGACCTTCACTTAAAAGGATGATATCATCAAAGAGCTTGAAGGTCTCAAGTTCTGGTTGGAGGAGAGACATCAGGATGGTGGCCACCCCTAGATGCACAATTTGCTGCAAGCACTTCACAATCTGGTAAGTTGTTGAGCTGTCTAACCCAGTTGATGTTTCATCCATGAATAATACTTTTGTTGGGCCAACAATCACCTCACCTGCAATAAGTTTATGTTAAGTTTGTTCGATAGGTAGGCAGCAAACGAAGTATGAAAAGTGCAAACATGAGCTTAAATGACCAAAACAGAAAACTGGATCTGGTGTTGAGCTTTTAGCTCAATTGTATAGGGAACATCACTAGAAATAATTAGTATGAATGTGGTTCGCCTATGTTTTTATTTTTATTTTTTTACACATCAAAGTAACTCTGAAGTTTCATTAAAGTACTAAAATTGGCTTCGGAAACTTGGTAAGTGCTTCTTACTATGACATTTATGGGGAACTCATTACTTTAAGAAATGAACCAGTGGTGAGCCGCTTCTTCTGTCCACCAGAGATCCCTCTTCTCATCTCATCTCCAACAAGAACATTGGCACAGCTATCTAACCCAAGTATCTGCATCCAAACAGTATAACTTCAGCACATCACAGTTCTTATATGTATTAAAGACATAAAATCTCATCACTGAATGCCACTAACTATTTCCCCACATTAATCACCAGCCAAGGAATGCAGAGTGATCACTCTGCTGAAAGCCATGCAGAGGTACTGTGATTGTGAGCACTAAACTGTAATGGTTACATAAAAAAGGCACAAAAGTTAGAGACATGCCTTGATGATATATTCTGTTTGGAGGCTATTCTTCACCCCTTCCACCGAAGTAGCCTACAGGATTCAAAATCACTAATCAATTAATGTAAATAATAAAAATGATAAATCCATCTTCCAATGATAAATCATTATCTCATAACATCTCTTAAAATCTATGTGCGTGGAACGAAGAAAGTAAAGAAATGCAAAGAATAATGACAATAGAATAAAAAGCTAACCTTCATGAAAAGATCAATTTCAGCGTCAGGGAGTATTCCTGCAGCTTTCTCACTCTCTAAGAGCTCCTTTAAGAGGTCTGCCCAAAATTACAAATGAGTTAAAACACACTATTCATTTATTTCATCTTTATGCACTTTCACTGAAAAAAAATGAAAATTAGGACTGTGTTTGAATACCATATCGAGCTGCACTGACGCCTTGACACCTAGCAGAGAAATCGAGGGTCTCTCTAACGGTCATCGCAGGCTCATGGACATCGTTCTCTCCAATGTATGCAGCCGATTTCTGGGGCACAAATTCGTCAAACTTGTACCCATTGTACGTAACCTCGCCGTTCACCTAATCAGTAATTGATGAGTCCCAAATATTATTAAACTATGGGAAGTGTATCGCAGAGAAAAAAACCTTGAGACTAGAGTTCAGATTTCCAGCTAAAGCTTTCAGAAGAGTGGTCTTTCCAGAAGCTCCTCTTAAAGGAGCTCTTAGAGAGTGAGAAATCGAGTGGTCGTACGTCATCCTGTAAAATTCTTTCAAAATAAAATTAGTTATCGACCATGTTTTGGTGAAGACGGCGACAATGATGACAGAAGATAATGGTTGCAGGCAAACAGTTTGATGAAATGACCTAGAGGGCCTGATGATGTCGGAGACATTGTTGAGGATGGTGAGTTTGTAGCGCTTGGCGAGGCTAACACCAAATTTGCTGAGGGCTGAATCGGCGGTGTTAATGGCTGTGTTGGCGAGCGTTGGCAGCGCTCGTCTCCCGAAGTGGCACTCCCCTTCAACATTAAGCTTTTCAAACCGAACCTCAACGGTTGGTAACTCGATTCCAACCCTGCAAATTATATATATATATATATATATATATATATATATATATATATATGATCAATTATGAAATTCTTATTAAAAAAACACCCTTTTATGCTTAAAAATCCCTTACATATTTGATCTATTTCTTTATTTTAAATATTTTTTCCTTTCTAATATGGGATTTGGTTCAATTATTTATTTATTTGTCAAGAACATGCAATTAGTATTCATTTATCTATTTATTCAATTAATATTTTTTAAATATTTTTTCAAATTTTTTATTTTATTTTAAGAGCATGCTACTCTAGAAGCATATTAAGAGATGCTTCATGTTTAAGCATCAACCATAATAATCACTCTATGGACTCTTTAGATTTAGGGTTTAGGATCATATACTTTTTTTAGAGGGGGAGATCGCAAGTAGAAGAGATCGAAGATGAAGAGATCTATCATAGATGTGTGAGTGCAAGTAGAATGAATCTAGAAGCACAAGTAGTTTCAATTATTATATAATTTAAAAGTTTAGAATGTGTGAAATGAGAAAATTATAGTTTATTTATACATTTTGAGAGAAGGGTTCTCATTCTTATTAAAGTTATGCTTGAATATTATTTTATTCTAATGAAAAAGAGATGAAATGAATTACATCTCCTCTTAATAAATAAATAAATTGGACGAATCATTCATTTATGAGGTGTTTGAAATCACTTTATTTTTTTTATTTTGATTTAAATTATTTATATTTTGATTTGAATTACATCTCTCTCTCTCTCTCTCTCGCTGCCAGCTATCAAAAATATAAAAAAAATAAATCCGCCGATGAGCCATCACGTCGGTGTCAGTCATCCGTCGTACGGACGATCAGGTCTACTTTCTTAAAAATTTTTTGTTGATGTCTAAATTGCTAATTATAATTAAAAATGTGCCTATTTTAGAAATTTGTCCAATATTTTATGAAAAAATTTTAATTTATAAGATTGACCTGACATGCAAATACAACTTGTGGCTTTGACTTTAAGTTTCTATCGTCATGCGCACAAGAGTAATAACATCTATGTCGCTTGTAAAACATAATGGATTGGGCATGAATTTTGGGTAATATTTTAGTTGACAAAATGCTCGAAATTAAATCATAAATTTTTTAAAATTTATTTTCTGCATTTTTTTCCGTTAAAATGATGTGATTTCACTAGATGAATTCAATCAGATTAAAATCATATCAAATGTATGAAATTTGAGATAGCTAATAGCTCTCTTCTTCTTCAAACGTAGGTGCATATTAAGTGTGAGGATTACATCTTAGTTCTAGACAAAAGTCACCCAAAGCCTCTACTTGACTTCACTTTAGGTCTATTTCACCCACTCTATCCAAGATAAAGATTCTCCTAATTATATTAGTCTTTAGTTGCTCGTACACTTTAGGTTATTTAGTTTAATCGTCTGTCCTATAATGTCACAGTTATTATAAGATGTTTAGCTTTCTTGTATGATTTTCATGCCAAGATTAATGAATTTTATATGAAAATCAGTTAAGGAATTTATTTCAATAATTAGCTATGTCTCTAATTTTATAATTAGAAATTATATATTTTTATTCTGATAGAATTATAATTATTATTATTTTGTGAAGCTTGATTTTATCCATCAACTTAGGTCATATTATCGACTCAGTCCTGTCCTTTGTATCAGTCAAACTAAATGATGAACTCGCTGTTGGTCACACGGGGGCTAGCGCTTTTGAGAAATTTTTTTAATGTTTTGAAGTGCCTTAGTTCTAGGTCATGAAGATTTGACTTCAAAGATAAAAAAAAGATCTTGACGCAAGAGGCAACGTGGTTAAAATTTTCAAGTGCAAAAAAAGATATATAGGTCATTAACATGACACTACAAAAGTAACACTACAACGCTTGATCCCTTGCAGAAGAACCAGAAAGATAGCGACGCTAACGCCTAGGCACTAGGTCACGACACAAAGAGTCAGAAAATCCATCTTATGGTAGCTTTTCCTCAAATTTTTTTATACTTTACCATGTTCCCTTGTGAGAGGAATGAGAGTGTGTGTGTCTTAAAGTGACTGAAGTGTAGAGAAGCTTGAGATAAATAAAATATGTACAATTCTCCTTATTTTTCATTCAATTTCTTTGATGGTATGATACGTGATTTTTCGCTCATATGCTCTTAAATACTTGAAATGATTTTTCTGACTTAATCTTTATCTCTAACAATTTATGTTTATGAGTTCTTCACATAATTTTAATCATTTTTTGATAGGGATATAATGAATTTTATATCCCTAGTAATTTCAAATAATATTATTTAAAATACAAGGAGAATTGCATGGAAAATATATTACTTTTAAATGGCCTAGTTGTTGATTTTATCATTTGTATAAAAGAAAACAAAAAATATTATGGCATGATGAATTTGAAATCTTCTATTCTTATCATGAACGGTTCTTCTATCTATATATGGCATGATTGAGATTTGAATTATTATTTTGGTGATGAAAATAAAATAAAACATGATGAATACATATATTTCAAAAAGATAAAACCCTTTTTTATAATTATAACACATCGAATATATGATAATAATCAATTATATAAATTAATAATGATTTAATGAAATAATAAATTACAATAAGTGATATAATATCTAAAATTAACTTAATTTAGTACCGATCTTCACATAAAATCTCAGATCTCATAATGCCAAGGGGCAGTTTGTGATCATTTTTATTTTTATTTATTTTACTTTTATATTATTATTTATTTTTTATTTTGATTATAAATAAAATATATTTAATAGTCGTAGTTTTTTTATAAACATTCAAAACATCTAAATTTTTTATATTTAAAATAATATATATTTTTAAAAAATATAAATAAAAATACTTAAAATATATAATGAATAAATATATTTATAAAAATATTATAAAAATAAAAAAGTAAAAAATAAAATATATCCAATAAGGACCTCAGGATTCAATTTAGAATCTTTGAAAATCATCTTTGGGATCATCTAATTGAGGCAAATCTAAAATTTATGAAAACATCTCAAATATTTTTTTATTTGCTCAGTCATTATAGTACCCTGTCTTGTCATTTAGTGAAAAAGACAAGCCGTACATGCAACAAAACTTAATTATTTGCAAATAATAATTTATAAACTAAATATTATTATTTCCTAGCCAAATTAAATATTCTCGAGAGGTGTTAAAAACAACAAATAAAATAAAATAAAATAAAATAAAATCAATTCTGTGATTTCTGTCTGGCAAATGTCATGCAAAATAAATTAATGAAGGAGGGAATATATCAACCCCATGTAAATTCAAATATTAAACATCTGCCCTTTATCTGAATGTTGTGCCATTTGGCATTTCAATTTTGACATTTCAATATTAAACTTCTACCCATTTGGAAAAAAAGTGAAAAAAAAATTATTAGATTATATGAAACTTGATATTCAAAATCAAGCATATAGATCTTATTGCTATTCCCAAATCTTAAAAATATCACATATTTAAATCAAATTAAAACTTCCAAAAAATCGTTTTCAATAAATTTATGGTGAAACAAACTTAATATATCTCCATTTATTTATTTATTTTGGATCATTTTTGTAATCATAATGTTTTATTTTGAAATTGTTTTTTTTCAAAATGAAGGACCAGTCTTATAAAAGAAATTATTATGATTGAAGTCTATAAGATAAGATTATAGAATTTTGAAATACTTGTTTATTTGTCTATTGTACAACAGTTAGGTAACAACAACTTAAAAAAAAAATAATAAAGGCTATAACAAGCAGTAGTGGTGATCGGAGATAATTGCTAGCTTTTGTAAACTTCAAGCTCTCAAGCTTAACTCTCTCTTCTAAGTCATATTAAAATTAATCATATTTATAGAATTTTTTGTAGAAATATTTTGATAAATTTAGTCAAAATTCTAAATATTTTATCTAAATATTTTATCTAATGATCCATATTAATTTTTTGTAGAAATTATTTTTTTTTGTCTCTTTATGACATTGAATTCGAATAATCTTATGTTCGTTGGATTCCTCGTATTGAGCCACTCGATTTGATTATAAATTTGACATATTCAAAGATCTTTTTATTCTTCATTTAATATTTCAAAGTTTCTAACTATGCTTCATGTGATTGATTCGAGCTTATTATAACTTAGATTGAATCACTTCTAATGTCTCTGGGTTTGTCTCATGAAGATGCTCAATTTGTTTATATATTTGCTAAAATCATTGTTGGGATAGTCTTAAATTTAAATTCGAAAGATTGAAACACATCACATATATTGCAGATTTCGATCAGATTTTAGATGATGTATAAAGCGTAATAATTTCTCCATCAAATATGTGTTTCTAATGCAAATCAAATATTGTTGAGAGTTACTAAGAAAAAATCGAAAGGAAAAAAAAAAAACATTTCTATCACATGTCATAAAAAATTAAGTGTTGATTTCATCTTTCACTATATTAATAAAGAAAAAAAACGTGACATGGAAAATTAATAAAGGAGGGATGAATGAGAATAAACCAAACCCCATGTAAATAAAATGTCAAAAAATTTAAATATTAGTATGTTATCAGTAATATATTTTAACTGTCTTTTACCTGAATGTTGTGCCATTTGGCATTTCAATTTTATGATATAGAGTAGTCCAACAAGTGCAGGTGTAAAAAATAGAAACTTTTTCATTAAACTATATGAAGAATTATATTTTAAAAGATGATAAAATTAATGCAATCAATAACATAACCAAACATTGCTTTCTCTTCAGTCTATATTTGAAGTAGCATACTGACTTCAACAAAATAAAAAATTCTATTTCAGACAGGATATTTTCTGAATAACATTATTTTTAAATAAAAATGGTAATATTATTCTTCTATTGATCAAGAATTTAGTCCTTTGGAAAGTATCATGATCATCAAATAAGAAGGGTTTCAATTTCTTCAAATGAACGATTTGAACACTTATGGATTCGAACAACTGATTCAGTTGATCATTCATACCTTTCAATTCATAGATGTGGATCTCGGATCTATGAATGGGGATATTCTCGATACTCACAAAGAAAAAGAGAAGTGACTTGGACAAAAAGAAACGAAGTGGATTATACAAATCTTCTTTGTCGGTAGCCTCGGAACAATCAATCAAATATTGATTAATACGTAATCGATCGAACACTACTTGCAGTACTTGAAATGATTCTTCTATTAAGAAACAAAATGTTGCAAATGTTCTTGGAAATTCTTGCTCCCATTAGACCATTTGTATCTATATGCATCAGGATCCCGATTCATGGATCTCTCAGTTCGAGAAATAAGAGGATCAAACCATTTCTTTTGACTCTATGATTTAGAGTATCATTTCCTATATGATTTATTTGAATTCCATATTCAAAGTTGCCATCAGATCTATTCATTAAAAAGAATCGATTCGATTCATTTCTTATGTACCCATAGCTATATTGGATTTGAATTTTTGGATCAATCTATATTGATTGACGCCCGCTATATATTGTTCTAGCAAATACCACTATTTTTAGTTTGAGATCTTCCAACTCATTCCCGTAGTAGATCCGGACCAATTTGTTTTCTGATCCATCGAGAAAAACATTCATTCTCCTCATAAAAAATAGGAGGTAGAACCAATAAAGATTTCTTTTTCGATTCATCTCTGGAGTTGAATACATCATTCAAGAATTTTTTTTGATCCAACCCGTAGGAATCAATGGAAAAGACAAATCCCATATGAAACACCAGATCCGTCTCGATTATTGATAGAGTGAATAGATTCGCCATTTCTGGGAATCTCTCTTCTGATTCAAAAAAATCATGGCGTAACGTGTACACCTCTTTGTTTCGGTCATGGAATAGATGAAAGAAATTAAAAAAATGGATTTTTGTTCAAGAATAAAATCTTATTGGAGCTCTCCATATCCGGTTCATCCTACAGAACCAAATCCAGATGTGATATGGTTCCAAAGGATGAATTGCTATGATATCTTGTAAATACGTAATTATCTTGAATATATCAACCATTTATTTATTTTTTGCTCACCTGGAAGGGACAAAAGAAACATTTTATTTTTTCTTCAATAATTTATGAGCTATAGTGGACCTCTCAATAAGATTTGAACCCAAATGAAGTTCTGACCATCTATTAGAGAAAAAGAACAAATGGATCTCGAAGGATTCCCAAGAAATTCTTCAATTTCTTCTGGAAGCAAATGATTATTCATCCGCTTCTCAGGTTCTGCGAATAGCCAAAACATGGAGGAAGATCCAAAAAGGCATTTTGAAAATCGATATGATTCTATCTCTGTTCATTCTATTTGAAGAAAGGAAGGATCCCAAAGAATCAATCTCTATTTTAGTTTGGATCTGTTGATGATCAATGTGTTAATTCTTATTTATAACATAATCGAAATGATTCGGATTGATTAAGAAGATCCTTTCCATTGGCTAGAATTTATTTAAACTTAAAAATAGACATTATGGAATCATATTGAATATTTGACAATACATTCCATCTTGCTAAAAAAGTTGATCCTTGTTTACCAACCACACATTGTCTAACCAAATCCAACTCTCGAGACGCCTCAAAAAAAATCTGATTTGTGCTAATTCTTCCCCAACTAACTAAAGAGATCTTGGCAAATTGCCAAATATGAAATTGAGCATAATTTTGCAAAGAAATACCCCACTTGTTTCTTGAGAAGAGATGGGAAACATGCTCAATATCATTGGATTGCCCCAGCTCCTTGTTGTTTGAAGAAACTCTCCCCTTGAATTGGGCTTTTTTCACGAAAAGCAGATATGAGATAACAAATCAAGTCTTTCCCTAAGATTTCAAATAACTGTCTCGAATTCAAGTTGATTATGTTTCGTTACTTCCTTGGAGAAAGATGATCAAAAAATTCCCAATCATGGTTCTTACGGATCGGATCATCCGTATAGGATAAAAAAAGAAACTCAATATATTTGCTATCTTTCTCTTTGAATGATATCTCAATTCCAGCTACAATTTCATTAGATATCTGACAACTAGAATCCCTATTTTTTTCAATTCGATTCCTCCACCACTGCGAACCCCAGCCAGATTCAGGCATGATACACTTTTTCTTTATTGGGATAACCCAAGTACTCTCTTGTGGATCCATGAAACAACTCTCAGAAATCTTTTTCCCTTTTAGAAGATACAGTGAGAAACAATCAACCTATTTCTAAGACCAAAAGATTATTCTAATGTCTCCTTTTGGGTCCAATGAATTCATAGGTATAGGAAGAAGCCTAAATAGAGATTTCTTCCTTGACCATCTTTCAATTGTTAATACAAGATATAAGGACCACCACTACCACAAATAATACTACACCTTTGATCGTGAAATATCCATTGCTTGTTGCACCCTATGAATCATGTGAAAGTAGGATACTCCAAATTTGGGGGTCCAAGAGTTTCATAAAATGTTCTTGGTGGAAAAACATGTGAGTGAAAGATCCCACTCAATCGAATTTGATTCATGAATCTACGAAATAGTGAGAATTCTTGATCTCTCTTAATATCTCTCTCAATTCAAATATTTAGGATTTGAATTGATGTTGTTTCATTGATTCCTCTTAAAGATTTTATTTCAATAAGAATTTGGTTATTCATGATGTATGATGATCCCTGTATGCATCCATGGATGAATGGTTAAAGTGCCCAACCCATAATTGGTAAATTCATTGGTTCAATTCCTGCTGGATGCACACCAATAGGAACATTCAATAAGTCTATTGGAATTGGCTCTGTATCAATGGAATCTTATCATCCATACATAGCAAATTGAAATGGTATATTCATACCATAACATATGAACAATAAGAACTAGAATTCTTATCGATACTGGAACTCATAGGGAAGAAAATGGATTTAAGGATGGAATCAAATATGTAGTATTTACAGAAAAAAATATTCGATTATTGGGGAACAATCAATATACTTCTAATGTCGAATCAGGATTAACTAGGACAGAAATAAAGCATTGGGTCAAACTCTTCTTTGGTGTCAAGGTAAGAGCTATGAATAGTCATCAACTCCCAGGAAAGGGAAAAGGATGTGACCTATTATGGGACATACAATGCATTACAAACGTATGATCATTATGCTTCAATCGGGTTATTCTATTCCACCTCTTATAGAGAAATGAACTTAAAGCAAAAGACTTAATAAGACAACAATACATTTATACAAAACTTCTACCCTGAGCACACACAATGGAGCCATACATAGTCAAGTGAAATCCAATCCACAAAATAATTTGATCTATGGACGACATTGTTGTGGTAAAGGTCGTAATGTGTTGACCTCACTTTTGGAGTGAGTTCTTAACTCCCTCATCATAGATCTAGGAATCTTATAGACACTAAGAGCTCCTTAGTCTTAAGACACTTCTAGTGATTATGTGAACACTTAATCTAAGCCTTGAGATTTAGAAGGGTTAGACATAGGAATAGGTAATGCCTTAGGTACTTAGGAAGATTTGCCTACCCTATAACTTAAACCCAATCCATACTTTCCTTCTCAATTCAAACCTCAAATTTATACCAAACCCAAATTTTCAAGACTCATAATCAATCCCATGATCAAATTCAAGCTCAAGATTTCTCCATATTCCCATGATTAAATTCAAAACCCTTCCTAAACCCTTTGATTTCATCTTATGGACTTAGCCTTAACCAAATTCAAATCAATCCTGATTCAGTTGATTTTCTCAAAGATCAATTAAATACTTTAATCATTTACCAAATCCAAATCCAAATTTCAAACCAAATAATTCAATCTCAAATCAAATCCAAGATCAAAATTCTTCTTAAGCCTTATGACCCACTCTCATAAGCTTAGCCAAATCTTCACCCAAATTATCCCAAACTTGACTGATTTCTTTATAAATCAATTATTCATTTATTTATTCACAAATATAAATGAAATCCATACCCAAATGACCAAAACCAAATCAAACTAAATCAAGCTAAGCCAAATCCCCTCTTAAGCCCTATGGACTACCTCCATAAGCTTACTCAAATCTTAAATCAAATCAACCCAAAATCATGTGGTTTCTTTATAAACCTATTACTCATTCATTTATATTTATAAATATAAATGAAAGCTGCCCTCCAATGACCAAAAATAAATCAAACTAAATTGATTCCCTACTTAAGCCCTTTTGACCTACATCTTTAAGCCTGGTCAAATTTGCTTCCAAATCACTCCAAATTCAAGTGATTTTCTCATGGATATTTGATATCTTCAATTATATTCCCAAATATAAATAAAATATAAATTCAAATAGCCAAATCCAAATCCAGAATCAAACCAAAATCAAATTCAAGCCTTTTTAGCCAATTTCTTGAACTTGACCAAATCATATCCAAATCAAGCCAAAAATAATGGATTTTCTTTTGAAGCAATCATTCCTTCAATCATTTAGCCAAATATAAACATAAACTATAATTATCAAATCAAACTCAAGTTAACCTAATTCAAGCCCAAGTTATCATTTTTGACTTGAAAACTTCAAATGAGCCAAAATCCACTAGACTCTAAATTAATTGTAGTTGGATTTATATTTCAATCCTAGGCTCATATCTAAACTTGAATCATGCCAAAACCAAATCAATTGACCTAAACTAGCCAAAACCCACCATATACCAAATTGATTGAAACCATTGATCCAAACCAACTCATAATCATTGAAGATGGCCAAACCCTTAATTGAGCCAAACTAAGTCCAACCAAGTTGACCCAAATTGGCCTAAAAAGCCAAAATGGGTCAAATCATGATTTAGCCCAAATTGATTGAAACCAATGGTTCAAGTTCATTCTAATTAAACTATTTAACTTAACCAAAGCTATAATTGAGACCAATTTGACCAATTGGTCAACTTGACCCAACCTAGCCCAAATTGATCTAAAATGTCAAATTGGCCAAAATTCAAATTAAACCCAAATTAATTCAAACCAAAGCCTAAAATCATTTTCAATTCACCAAGTGAACATGAACCAACACCTAACCGAACTCAATTTGGTCAAATTGGTCAAATTGGTCAAATTGCTCAAGTTAGCACATTTGACCTATTTGAATTCAAGTGAGCCAAAATCATGCCTAGGCCAAATTAATCAAAATCACTTGAATCAAAACTTTTCAAATCATCATTTTAACCTAACCCAAGCCTTGGTTTTACCCAATTTAATCAATTGGTCAACCTAACTCAACATAAACCCATTTGAACTCATTTGACCAAATAAAACTGAGCACTCAAAATCAACTAATGGGGCTTTGGTGGCTGACCCAACCCAACCCAAATTGATCCTAATTTAACCTAAAATCAGCCCCTTCCCAATTAGAACACAACCCAAGGGAATTATCTATTGGACAAACACATTTGCATTGGATTCCATCCAAAAGAGGCAAAGTCCACTCTCCCCTTTCTTTGGTAGCCTTAAACTTTGCCATTTGGAGTATCATCTACCCCATAGCCCAATCTGAGTAAGCCTAGAACCAGCCATGGACTAAAGGGAATCCAATTCCTCCTCCTCACTCAAAGCCAAACCCCATGGACAAATGAAGGAGGAAATCAGCCACCATCTGCCCATATCTTGCCTTGGACCTCCTGCCATAGCTTCCTCCACTCCAGTCGTGCCATGTGGACTCGATTGAGACCCCTCTGACAAGCTCACGGTGGAAAATTGGCCAAAAATTAGGGATGGATCCCGTCCGTCCATCAGGCTCGATTGAGGGGTATACTCCCTCAATTCTTAGAGGGATTGATACAATTCAAACAGACTAAGCTTCCTGAGTATTTTTGAAATCATATAGAGCCTCCCCAAGCCTTCCCAAGTTTCCCTTCATCGAAATTCTCCATTCTCGTGCATAGTCAAAATAGGGCATCCATCCTCCAAGAGATTCTCTTCCTACATATAACTAAACTTCAATTCCTCTTGCACATACCATCCTCGTGTGTCGTCGAAACCATTCAAGACTTTTCCCAAGCTTCTAAGTGGAGGGGAGTTCGATCAAGATCGAACACCAAATAAGATGATCTTGGTAGTCTGAGGGATCTACCCCAAATCAAAGCTCGCTTCTCAACCAGCGGCTACCTCCGTCGATCCACGCCTCTTAAGCTCTAGTGAGGTTATTCCTCAAAACCGTAGATTTAAAAAAAATGGTTGGTCTTTTTTGAAGAAAATTTGTATGCCATGAGATTTTGATCGTTGGATGTGTTTCTCTCCTTCCCTTGATTGTGTGAGATCATTTTGGAAGCAATTTGAGCTTTAGTGAGCTCGGATCAAATGGGGAAAGAAGGATGACATCCATCTTTCATCGCTCGTGAAGGAGAAAGATCACGGGCCGTCCGTTCTGCATGATTGGAATGGATGACTGGATGACCGTGATTAAATCACGATTAAATCCCTGATTTTTCCTTCTAAACTGTGAGATTAATCATGACCGTCTGATCTTAGATCAGATGGTCCACGAGAAAACACATCCATCATCGATTGACTTAGCACGATGTGACAACTTAAATAACCTATCCCGTTATGCCATGTGGAAAGCATGCAACGTCAGCACCCACGTGGCACCGATGGGATTATGACTTTAATTTGGGTAAATTAATATATTTTTAAGGCTGAATCTTCTATAATTCATAACGAATTATAGAAAAATCTAAAAAAATGCAAATGAGGGCTCATTTTAAAGGTATTTTAGTGAAGAATTTAATAAAAATATTTCCAATGGATTTTGAATAGTAAACATAGCTTAATTAGAGTTTAATTAAAAACTTAATTATTCTTTAATTAATCATCCAATTGATTTCAAACTTTCTAAGGATGTTTAGGGGGATGACCTCTACCTCCCCCATTTTTCTTGGAATTTATTGATTGCTTAATTAGTGAAATTAATTGATTAAGCCCTAATTACCTCTTAATTTTATTAAGGGGTAATTAAGCATATGAATAGTGATTAATTAATTGTTTGGACTCCCTAACCACTATTGGACACTAAGGAGACTTAGGGAAGTGGATTGGTGCCTCCATACTAATCCCTTCTCTAATTTTCTCTCTCTTTTCACTAAAGTCCTAATTATTAACTAATTAACTTATTAAATGCTTAATTAGCTAAACTAAAATCTAAAACACATTAAATCATGCTTAAGTTCAATGGATGGCTTATGGGATTAGGTGGGCACCTCTTTCCCGACCTTTTCTCTTAAGCTCATCTCATTTCAAAATAATTATTAATTTTGGCAATTAATTAAAAGAGAGATGAATTAATAGATTAATAGTTTAATTAATAAAACTCAAACCTAATTAAATATTTTTTCCTTAATCATTCTTGAATTGTTCTTTAGGTGTTCAAGAACCTAAAGAAGCTTAATAAAATTATGATTAGCACACATGTGTGAGAGAACCGTAAAAATAATTAAAGTTGTTCCTTAAGTTTAATTATTAAATGATTATGAGCTAATCACATTAAGCCCCTTTTATTTCATAGGAGCATTGCTATTTACTTTTCAATTTATTTGCATATCATATTAGATCATAATTATTTAATTGATTATCTTAAGGTAACATAGGTAAGGGTTAATTAAGTGACTTAATCCTTGCTTAACTTAGTCAATCCATAAAAATCATCTAATTGCTTCTTATTAAATTAAATTAACTCACACATATGGAGGATGAGATTAAGATTAGCAAACTGTTCTCACATCTCTTAAATCAAGTTAAAAATAAAATATAAAATGACATTAAGAAGCTTTGGTTTGTTTTAAATAAGCTTATTTAATGCGATTGTCCTTAAAAATTAGTTGGATTGAATTAAATTACATGATTGTGTTTCTTTATTTCTTTCCAATCATATTAAAATGTTGTATGCCACTTGTATTCATGCATTCATTTTTTTCAAATAAATAAATAAATAAATAAATGGAAATGATTTCCATTATGTCAAATTGTATGTGTTGACTTAAATTTAAAATATGTGTGCCTATTATCACTATTAAATCTCAAATATATTTTCAAAAACTTATTAATGAATAATAATACATGTTGTGACATTAGTTATATATACATAGAGGTGCATGTGAATATAAGCTTAGTGTATGAAGTGAAGTTTTTTTTTCTTTTGTTCATATGTTGATTTGTATAAGTATGAATGTTAGTGGGTTTATTAGTTTGGACATTCTAGGGATGCACGACTTTAAGTATCCCCAAAGAGGTTCCTATCTCACTCCCCTAGTGCAAAATAATGGTGATGTACCTATTTAATTTCATTCTTATGCATCTTGAAATTAGAATTTGGGTAGATCTTTAATTCATTCACACAAATAAATTAAATAAATCAAACTATACTTTTGCATGGTTTTTTATTCTTGTAATTGCTTATACATCCATATATATTTAAGAATAGCTGGTATATCTAGCCTGGACATTTTGGGGATGCACGGCTTTAAGTAGCCCCAAGGAGGTTCCTACCTCACTATGCTGGTGCAAAATAATGGCAAAGTACTTGTATAAAACTTTCATACATTTGAATGTGTATTTAGCTAATGAACCAAAAATCCTCTTCTCTATAAAACTCATTTATGCATCCTACATTTAAGTGTGCCAAAATACATTGCATACATAGATATGTTTAGGACTTAATCATATGCATGTTAGATATGATTAAAATAAATGAATGGATATGTGTTATGTGATAATATTTCATTCCAATTAATCTTAAGATGCCTCTCTTATTGAATGTGATTACTTAGAGTGAACCCAAACTTAGGATTAATTTAAAATATGTAATAAGCCACTCATTAAAGAGAATTGATTAATTAATTAGCTTTAGTGTGGCTTAAAGTAGGGATAAAAGAGAGTGACCCTCTCTTTCCTTTTCTTTATAACACTTAGTTGTTAAGTATAAATCAAGTGAAACAAAAGAAAACATTAAGTAAAACATACAAATTAATTAAGCCACTTAAAGTGAAACCATTCTTCAAATTAAATCTCTTCATACTTAGAAAATTACAATAAAACCTAGTTAAGGCATACCGCACAAGCCTTAATACACACACCTTAGATTAAGTCACCACCTTTAGCCTTATGTTAGGGCGATGCATGGTTTGATGTATGTTTGATTTTATGATGTATTATTATAGACTGGATGTTAGGGTGTATGCTTCGTAGATTGGATGTTAGGCAGTGATTAGCCTAATTATATTTTATGCAGGAGATTGTGCTTAAGGGGTGCTTAAAATAAAAAAATATTCTTTTTTGCAAATTGCTTAACCACTTAAGTATAATCTAAACTAGAATATGTGGACTTGGTTATCCATGTGCAGGGTGCTAAGCCTAAATTATACATATAACTGCTTGGGTTATATGGTGTGTTTAGCTAACACTTATTTTGTAGGTGTAGTTAAATTTACTTTTTATATTTTTAAAAATTTCTACCCCAACTATAACCCATAACTAATTTTTTAAACAACTCATAACCTCACATAAAGCCTAGGCATTAAATCAAGATAATTAAAAGATTTAGCAACCCCTTAGTTGTATGTTATATGCTTAATATCATGCATGTCATATTATTTCACTTTTGCTAAGAGAGGGTTTCCATCCTTGCACGATAGGGGAAGACTTGACCTTTGAGGGTCTCTCTATGGTGGAAAATACCTCTTTCTCTCTGATTTATCTAATAACCTTATTTCAACATGCATTTAGACATATTAAAATTCTATAGCCTTTGTCAAAATAAAGAGTCCAAAATCAAATAAAAATTGATAAAATTTGTATTAGACTAAGTCATTATTCATACAACTCATGCTCTAGTCTCTTAGGGAGTGTGTTTAAGGACTTTAGTTTCTTTCTAATAATAAAAACCTAACCATCTTGCAAAACATATGACTTGACCACATGATTTTAAAATATAGGAGGAATTAGCTGGTTGTTACTCTAGGCGGTTATAAGTCCACCAGTTGGGTGGTTTGCCCTCTCTTGTGGAGGTAAATCGTATACCCATCTTTGCTTAGATTTAGGATGTGCTTTGGTCCTCGCTAAAGCTCTATAGATTTAGGATCCAAGGTTGCTGTTTTCCTTCAGGCTACAAGTATAAATTCTCACCTCTTAGGTATTTTCATAATATTATATTGTGGGATTATAAGTCCTAGCCTTCTAATAAATTTTAACTCAAATACAAAATTCTCTTCATTTTGAAATATATAAAGCCCAACCATAAGATAGATTAGAATGCTCATTATGTTTTTTAGTATCATGAGCATTCTCTACTCATCTCCCTTTGGCTTCAATAATAAGTCTCTCCTTTTGATCTATCCCACTTGATTTTTCAAATATAACTAATTTATTAGTAGTCCTATCTTTGAAATATTTGGATACAATAATTGCCTACTTTAATCAAGAGTATTCCTAAGAAACTTACCTTTCTTAGGGTGTAATTAACTATGGGGTTTGCCCCATAGGAAACTTTAGAACTTAGTTTAAATAAACCCTACTTTATTCATACAAGTAAGGTAGGGGAAAATCTCTGGTATATTCGAAGATCCATCATGCCTTAGGTGTCATTATTAGGTGATTAGATCCATTTTAGAATAGTAATTTCTATCTTTCGAGATAGTGCACTATTCCTTAATATCTTATCCGATCACCTCAATAAGTACATCCTCATATCTACGTGGTGTCCCCCATATACATAAATCAAAAACAAACCCCATAGATTTTTCTGTGACTCTGCTGGGGGTGGTTCATCTCTCCATCTCTGGTAGACAATGGTTGTCTCCAAGCATCGATAGTGGACTTGTATTTCATATGAGTCCAAGACTATCTTTCTTTCTGTTGGCATTTGGCTTAATTCATTCTTAAGCAAAGCTAGATAACATCCTCTAGATTTTAAGACCTCACTCTTTGTAGGTATTGAAACCCCTATTGGGTCTCCCAATAGGTGAAAGATAAAATTAACTAATGAAAGGAGATGATAAAAATGAAAATTTAGAACCTCCTTACCACTAGCAAGGTTCATCTTATATTTAAGAAAATAAACTTTCTAAAAAAGCCCTTTTTTAAAATTTACATGACAAAAGATCTTGCAAAAAATTCACAAGAAATTTTTTAAAAAAAGCTCAAAACTCATATAACCAAATATCATTTAACAATCTCCATGATTGTTACATGGAGGTTCTTTTTAAAATTAAAATCAAAATTATTTTTTAAAAGCATCTTTTTAAAAATAGTTATCCCCATTCAACATGTTCAAAGTTGTTGAATGAAGATTTTATTTTCAAAGAAAATCATAACATGAAATTGAAACTCCATTTAACATATTTCACATATGCTAGAGTTGAAGTTTCCATCTTTTCAAAAGCAAGAAAACACACACATGAAATTAAGACATATTTTGGACTCCATTTGGCATACCCAAATTTGTCAAATGAGAGTCCCATTTCCAAAGTCACAAAAACAAATTGAACTCTATTTAAAATACCCAAATTTGTTAAATAAATTTTCCCTCTTTCAAAAAGAAGAAGAAGATAATGACATTTGATTCCTACTTAACATACCAAATTTGTTAAGTAAGAGTCTCATTTTGAAATCATATCACATTTGATTCCTACTTAACATACCAAATTTGTTAAGTAAGGATCTCATTTTCATATCATAAATACACTCAACTCCTACTTAATATACCAAATTTGTTAAGTAAGAGTCTCATTTTCAAATTATAACATATTTGATTCCTACTTAACATACCAAATTTGTTAAGTGAGGATCTCATTTTCAAATCATATCATACTTGATTCTTACTTAACATACCAAATTTGTTAAGTGAGGATCTCATTTTCAAATCTTATCACACTTGATTCTTATTTAACATACCAAATTTGTTAAGTGAGAATCTCATTTTCAAATCATAATATACTTGATTTCCACTTAACATACCAAATTTGTTAAGTGAGAATCTCATTTTCAAAACACAAATCATGTCACATTTGACTTCCACTTAACATACCAAATCTATTAAGTGAAGAGTCTCATTTTTAAAACACAAATCATATCACATTTGGCTCCCACATAACATACCAAATTTGTTAAGTGAGAGTCTCATTTTCAAAAGCAAATTAAATTACATTTGGTCTTCTACTTAACATACAAAATTTGTTAAGTAAGAACCTCATTTTCAAAAGCAAACAAATATAAATCAAATCACATCCCACTTAACATACCAAATTTGTTAAGTGAGAGTCTCATTTTCAAACACAAATCAAAGAACATTTGGTTCTTATTTAACATACAAAATTTGTTAAGGGCCTCATTTTCAAATCAAACACACACATATCAAACACATTTTGCCTCTACTTAACATACCAAAATTTTTATGTAAGAAGCCCCAGTTTCAAATCAAATCAACATATACTATACACATAACAAATCATCACAAGCAAAGATATTTTCATAAAATTTTCAA
Source organism: Cymbidium sinense (assembly GCA_021442155.1). Lineage (NCBI taxonomy): Eukaryota > Viridiplantae > Streptophyta > Magnoliopsida > Asparagales > Orchidaceae > Cymbidium > Cymbidium sinense. The sequence goes on along the minus strand of JAKCPB010000750.1, from coordinate 21,589 downwards.
ATACATAATCAAAACCTTTCTAGCATACCTAAATTTGCTAAGTAAAGGTTTTCTAAATCAAAATTTTCAAATAAGGCATACAATACAAATATCTTTAAAGGTCTCTCCAAATATTTGAACCCCACCATACCTACTTAAATTAGTTGAGTATGGGTTTTAAATCAAAATGATATGACAAAGTTTCTCCTCAAAATATCAAAAATCTCTCCAAAATTCAATGAACCCTACTTGGCATACCTAAATTTGTTAAGTGTGAGTTCAAATTCCAAATTAAGTATAGAAGTCACCGATTGAAGGCAAGCATCAAGACAAGGGTCTGACTTAATTATGTTTCAAGAAATGCAGTGATTTTAATACATTTAGTCAGTCCAGCTTCCAGTCAGTGTAGTGATCATGGATTCTAGAAAGTTTATCTTTTCTTTCCTTCCAGTGTATATCTGGCCTTGGATTAGGCCATCTCACCACGGCTGATGCCATGCAACTGATTTACTTTGGTCATGGCTTTGAGGGGATCTGTATTACTTATGAGGGGGCATCCCTCACAACCATTAGCAGGGAGGAGGTGGAAAGATAGATGCCACTCATCCGCTTGGATATCCCATCTGACTCTTTCCTTCAAGAGGAAGGCAGAAGGTTCCCATGCCTTCTCGGGTCGCCAAGATTGCTCATTGCCCCATGCCATAGCGCTAGTGAGAGCTGCTACCTCTTCATTGGACACCCTAAAGGGGAAGGTTATCTTAGCCTCTGAGATAGTCTCCCTTAATTTTGAGGTAAGTTCCAGTTCTCGCTCTGCACTGCTCACTCGTACCCAATGTCGCAACAAAAATCAAAAGATTAAGTGGGGGTCATGAGCGAGCAGCAAGAGAGCTTGACGCTGCTTCCCATGTAGCTGAGGAAGGTTCTCCCCGTAAGACTTCTTCACTTATGAGTGGAAGAAGGTTCCACCACCTCTCGGCATCAGACGGAGAGGAAGACTACCGGAGGATTGCCGCTTCTCCTCCATGACCCGAAAATCATGAGACACCTATTAGGGAGCATAGGAGGCCCTACACCGGACTTAGGATTGTTCTATGCTAGGTCGGTAGAGCTTATAGACTCTTGGAGTTCAGTACTTTGTTAGATTTATGATCCATAATACCTAGAAGTGTTAGGGGTCAGATTCATAAAGAGAGAGAGAGAGAGAGAGAGAGGCTTGAGTATCTGCCCAGGCAGGCAAGAGGGAGCGACAAAGGTATGCTAGGCAGCCAGCAGCCTCTGCCTTGATGGATTTTTCTAATCGTCACCTTGTCAGGGCTAATCACTTGAACAATATTATTCTTACTAGCACAGTCTGCCATAGGAGGAGATCTCTAATTGAGGGGCAGTTAGTGTTGCCATCACATCGGTCCCCTCTCCGTCCATAATTACCAGTTCAACTCGCAGCATCTATCATTCTCGCCAAGGTTCAGAATCCCCCATCCAGGAAGAGACCATCCCCTATGGTGTTACATCTATGGCCCAAGGATCCCACTCCATCCATTCCACCTCTGAGGAGATTAAGCTCGCCGATCCCCTATCTTGGCCGTGGGTCGAAGGAGTGGTGACCCAAGAGCATTGCACCACACACAACAGATAGAGATAAAAGAGGGAGTGGACACACATAGCCCCCATGATAGTTGATCCCCATTGAGTAAGTCTTGACAGAGATAGTGTCCATTGCATGAGAAGAGCAGCCCTTATAGCTAGCAATTAGTGAGTATTCATACCAAATGTATATCCAGATTAATCGATATATGACATATTAAGGGACTGCTTTGCTGAGAAAAGATGAATTCTCAGGAGTGGCGACTTAGATCAGGATGAGGACAGAGTCAGCTTCGATCCTAACGAGAATGACATGCTAGATGATACAACTGAGGTCCACATGGTTGACACTGGGGATCTACAAAGGGGATGATTATCCATAAAGGTTGTGCTCAAGGAAGGTGACACTTCTCGACTCAACACCTCCTCCACCAGCTCAAATAGAGGGATGATCACATTGACAAGATGTGGAAGAAAATTGAGGAGTTTACAGAAGTAGTTTTAGCATTGTAGAACTCAGCCATAGTTTTATAGCCTTCTCCCATGATAGCTGACCATCTAGAGTTGTTACATACCCTAGATTATCTTAGATGCATCCTCATAGATGATAATGCTGGTAGTTTGTATAGGAAGGTTATAGATGGCACCTCCATGCATGAAAAGGATATCAAGCATATGGTAGAGTTGCAAGTGAAGGAAGCGATGATGCAAGCCAGGGGGAGCTCATCCATTCCAAAGGGTAGACCATATTCGAAAGAATTTGATGCAGTTCAATACCCTAAGGGTTTTTTACAACCTTCCTTCAAAATATTTAATGGCAGTGGAAACCTACGTCAGCATATTGCACATTTTAGAGCCGGCTGTTGCAATGCCGGTGGTAGTGACGCATTGTTGTTCAGACTTTTTATCAGCAGCCTAGCAGAAGTCACATTTGATTGGTATGCAGAACTGCCCAGTGGTTCGGTAGAAACTTTTGCTAAGTTGGAGCACCTCTTCATCAAGAGGTTTGCTAGAGCTCATCAAAGAGTGACTGTAGGCCATCTTGTTGTAATGACATAAGTTCCCAATGAGTCCCTTACTGATTATATTCTCAAGTGGCACAACCTGAGCCTAAAATGCGAGCCACAACTATCTAAATAACATGCCATTGAGATTCTCCTTAAGAATATTCATGGCCCGGTCACCTTCATGCTTAAGGGCTTTACCATCTGGACATTTGGGAAACTAATTAATAAGGTGGCTAGCCTACAAGAGGAAGCCAAATAGTTTTCCTTTCTTGACTAATCATCTTGGCCTATGCCATGTAAGATGTTTGATAAGAAGTTAGGGATAGTTGTGTTAGTGGATAAAGGGAAGCAACCAGCTAGAGTCCAGTATGAGAGACCTTGAGCTCACAGTTTGCCACCTCCGCCATTACCTTGGCCATCACCCACCACATCACCACAATGACCATTCCAGCCATCACACCCAAGAGAAGATTCTTATCCCTCGTCAGGTAGCTATTACCCACATACTCTTATTGATAGATTGAATATGCCATATTTATTCAAGAGTGAGGTAGTTAGGAAATTCTTTAAGAATCTCTTAAAGAAACTTGACTTTCAATTACCAGAGCCCAAGAGGCTAGAGAAAGTGGGCAAGAGTAATGATCCAAACTATTGCCCCTACCACCACATGGTTAGTCATGTCTTAGAGGATCCAATACATAGCTACAAGTCATCCCCAAGGAATACTTATTAGAACAACCTTCCAGTTCTATTAGGATAATTCTTGGGGAAACCTGCAATCCTCTCAAGACAAAAGAAGGTTGGGATATTAACTTATCCTGAACCTCTAAAAAAGTAGTTTCTAAAATTAAGAAACTCTCTCTATAGATGCATGAGGCAGCTCAAACCTCCAACACCAAGGAAGGTTTGCAAGTTGCCAAAGATAACTTGAAGAAGGTGATTACCCAGCAGCAATAACAGCAGTCCACTTTACTTGCCCGGGATAGTTCAGTATTTCAACTACCGTCCGAGTCCAACACTCCATCCATAGTTGCAGCTACTACTTCTCCCTCCACTAGCTTCTCTTCTGCCATCAGGAGCATTGTATCAGTGGACAAGGGCATGTACTTCCACCAAAAAAGAAATCAATGAAGAAAGCTTTCACTTACATCTTGTCTACTTCTGATACTTTAGATTTTATTTCTCTTAAAAACTCTCAAAGTCTAGAAAATAATAATGATAACTCTGGTCATTTTGATCCACTCTCATCGTAATCATACTTTCCTTTTCTGAATCAATCGAGACCACCTCTTGAGATTGACTTGGAGTCATCTTACTTTGAAGATCACATATGAGAAGCTGTAGGTATACCTGATGAGAAGGTAGAACTTTTCATAAGTTCATTATTTCAAGAAGTCACTAAAGTCAACCTATGCAGTGGCAAAATTCTACCTCGTAGGATAGCACCTCTTGATAAGAGTAAATAAGTCATTGGTTCCATGAGCAGATAACCCCTCCACAGAATGCTCCACCCATAGATATGCTTGTGAAAGACCAAGTTAAAGTTGATTATAATGCCCTAGCACATCTTATAAAGTTACCAGCTAAATTATGCATATATGATGCCATTATCTTATCCAAAGAGATGAAGGAATCTCTAGTGAAGGCTCTTCTTGATCTAGAGAGCCACCTACTTTTAAGAGGAGGCACACAGCTCAAAGGACATCTTAGGAGTCATATTCAGTGATGAAGACTTGCTTTTAGGAATAACCAATCACAACCGCCCACTTTATATTACAGTGGATGTTGGCAGATACAGGTTATCAAAAGTTTTGGTTGACCAATGTGTATCAATAAACATTATGAGCTTAAGAATCCTTGCCTACTTGAGGATCAACATCTCTAAACTCCAAAAAGAGAGGATGATGCTGAGAGGATTCAATGAGCAAGATGATAGGGCCTTAGGCTTTATAGTGTTGCCATTAGAGATAAATGACTGGAAGACTAAAGCAAAATTTCATATCATAGTCTTAGATACATCTTTCAATGCTTTGCTTGGGAGACCATGGATACATGAGAAAAACATAGTTCCATCCTCTCTACATCAATGCATGAAGTTCATGAGAGGTGAAATTGAGAACTGCATCAAAGGAGATCTCAAGCACTTCAAAGTTCATGAGGTCAGGATATATGAGGATGCAACCTATTTTCTTTCCCAAAATCAATAAGTCCATTCTCGCGAATCTAGTCAAGATCCCCAAGAGGAACCAAAAGAAAGAAAAGAAAAAAGAAAAGAAAAAAGAGAAAGAACAAGAAAATAAAAGAGCAGACATGGACTGGGGAGATATAGAGACATTAGATTCCACCCACAGTTTGTTACTCCATTCGAACACATGGGTAGGATAACCCAACCTCCATCAGAAAGCAGAGGATAGTTCAGAGGCAGACCCTGAGGTGGAAAGCCTCCTTATTGGCCACCCAATAGAAGGTATGTCCCAGCCACAAAGAGTACACCTACTATCCACATAAACTTAGAATTTAGTTCAGAGTATGAGTCTTATGTGGTTAACACACTAAAAAGCTCTTCTCAGTAGTGGATCCCTTTTGAGGTGATGTTTGAGCATGATAGTGATGAAAACTAGGCTCCAAAGCAAAAAAATAAATGTATCCAAGTCTACATATGAGATAGTTAGGAGTCAGTTGAGAACTTTAGCTCTAACCCCACTTTCTCCCCATAAAGTTGAGGGTTTGGTAGTTTAGGAAGTCACTAAGTCATCCGTAAATGGGAGAACTCAGAGGTTCTTTTTGGGGGCATCATCCTCAAGTCAGGAAGCTAATGTAGAACTTGAGGATGATGAATATAAATATTTAGTACAATTGCCTTTCGATTGGTACCTTGTGTTCTTAATTTAACAAAGAAGGGATTAATCCCACACACTTGGTATAACCACAAGTCATACTACTATGAAAGATTATGGTACAACCAAATCAGACATCCTCAATCAAGACCAAGACTAGGATTCAGCACAATGGGTCCAGTCGATGATGACAATCATTGTTTAGTTATCACCATTCATTTGAAATCTGATAGGTTCTTTTCAAATCATGCTAACTCATATGAGAAGGTATGTTTAGAAACTTCAGATGATCCAAACGAGGTTGAAGTCAAAGATGCACCGCTAGAGTTTGAAGAGGAGATCAGGTCAACTATCGACAAGCTCAAAGAAATCAACTTAGGAACTGAAGACAATCCACGTCTGACATACATCAATTCTTTATTGAATGATACTGAAACCAATGACTTAGTTAGGCTGTTGACTGAGTTTAAAGATTGCTTCACATGGAGTTACGAAGAGAAGCTCGATTTATCTCGTAGTAGTCCATAAACTAGCAATACAGCCTAGTACTAACCCTATCAAGCAAGCTCCTAGATGCATGCGATTAAACATTAAATAACAAATCATTTTTGAAGTAAAGAAATTGATTGATGCTGGCTTCATCAGAGAAGAAACATATTCTACTTTAGCCATTCCCTTAAAAAAAAGAATGACCAAATTCACATATGCATCAATTTTAGGGATCTGAATAAGGCATGTCCAAAAGATGAATTTTTACTACCAATACCAGAATTGATGGTGGACATTGCCATATCTCATTTCCTTCTTTCATGGATGACTCATCCGGTTATAACCAAATAAAGATGGTCCCCGAAGATGAAAGACACTACGCTAACCGATAAAAAATCTTTTGCTATAGGGTCATGCCTTTCGACCTTAAAAATACCCGTGCTACATACCAACAGGCCATGATTCAGATCTTCAACAAACTCATTCTTTATCAGGTTGAATGTTATGTTGATGATCTTATAGTCAAAAGTAAAGAAAAGGAAGTTCATCTTTTTGACTTGAGAGTAATTTTTGAACGGTAAAGATAATTTAACCTTAAAATGAATCCCCTGAAGTGTGCATTCAGAGTAGCTTCAGAAAAATTCCTTATGTTTGTTGTCTGGCACCATGGAATAAAAATTAATCCGAAGAAGATCAAGGCGATATTAAAAATGCCACCCCTAAAAGTCTAACTCAACTTAGATCATTCCAAGGGTGGTTATCATATCTAAAATGCTTCATTTCCAACATATCAGGAAGATGCCAACCATTTTTAGCACTTGTCAAAAAGGATGCCAAGTTCAAGTGGGATGGCAAGTGTCAACATGCCTTCAAAGACATTAAGCACTACCTGATGATGCAGCCAGTTCTAGCAGGCCCTATCCCTAGAAAGCCATTAATACTATATGCTACTACGTTAGATGACTCCCTTGGTGCTTTGTTGTCCCAAACCAATGACGAAGAGAAAGAAAATGCACTCTACTATCTTAGTTGTCATCTAATCCCTACTGAGGCAAACTATACTTCTATTGAAAAGCACTATCTAGCTTTAATCTTTACATCCCAAAAGCTACGACATTACATGCTTTCTCATAAGGTGAACTTGATCTCTATTGACCTCACTTTTGGAGTGAGTTCTCAACTTCCTCATCATAGATCTAGGACTCTTATAGACACCAAGAGTTCCTTAGTCTTAAGACACTTATAGTGATTAGGTGAACACTTAACCTAATCCTAGAGAGACTTAGAAGTATAAGAAGGTTATGCCTTAAGGACTTAGAAAGACTTTTATGGCTCAAACCTAATCCTTGCTTCCTTCCCTATCAAACAAACCTCAAATTCATACCAAACCAAATTTCAATCATTCACATGATCAAAAAATTCAAGATTTTCCCATAAACTCCATGATCAAATTCAAATTCCAAAACCCTTCATAAGCTTTGATTTTATCTTATGGAATTAGCATTAATCAAATTCAAATCAATCCTAGTTCAATTAATTTTCTCAAGAGATCAATTCAATCCTTCAATCATTTACCAAATCTAACTCCAAGTGATTGAAACCCAAAATCAAATTCAAATTCTAAAATCCCTTCCTAAGTCGTATGAACCACCTTCATATGCTTAGCCAAAACCACCTTTAAACCAAATCAAACTTGGTTGATTTCTTTATAATCAATCATTCCTCCATTTATATTCACAAATATAAATGAAATCTAAATTTAGATGAGCCAAATCAAATCAAACTAAATCAAATCCAATCAAGACCTTTCTTAAGCCAAATGGACCTACCTCCATAAGCTTAATGAAATCTCAACCCAAATCAACTCAAACTCAATTGATTTCTTTATAAATCAGTTATTCCTTCATTTATTTACCCAAGTATAAAATAGAACCCACCTCCAAATAAATCAAACTAAATTAATTCCCTACGTAAGCCCTTTTGACCTACATCCTTAAATTTGATCAAATTTGCTTCCAAATCACTCCAAACTCAAGTGATTTTCTCATGAATCATTTATTCCTTCATTTATATTCAAATATAAATGAAAAATATAAATAGCCAAAATCAAACCAAAATCAAAGCAAATTTTCAATTTATCTTTTAGCTAATTTAATGAACTTGGCTAAATGATACCCAAATGAATTAAAAACCCATGGATTTCTTCATGAATCAATCATTCCTTCAATCACTTACCTAAATATAAATACAAACTACAATTATCAAACAACAATAAAGTCAAACCCAATTAGCCTTTTTGACTTGAAAACTTCAAATGAGCCAAAATCTATCATAGCCCAAATTGATTGTAGTTGAATTTATATTTCAATCCTAGGCTCATATATGAGTTCAACTAAACTTGAATAAAGCCAAAACCAAACCAATTGATCCTTTTAGGTCTACTTGACCCAAAGTGACCCAAAAGACTTTTTTGAACCAAGTTCTAATCCAACCCAAATTAGATTAAAATATGCCCATACAAATCTCATATCATGATCAACAATCATTCTAGGGTGATCTACTACCTTGAGTTGGGTCAAACTAAGTCAACTTAGTCATTTGACCAAGTCAACCTTTAGCCCAAATGAAACCTAAACTAGAAAAAACCCACCATATACCAAATTTATTGGAACCATTGCTTTAAAACCATTCATGATCAATGATTGAACATGACCAAATCCTTAATTGAGCCAAAATAAGTCCAATTGATCATTTGACCTATGTTAACCCAAATTGGCCTAAATAGCCAAAATGTCTGGACCTCATTTTTAGAATGAGCTCAACCCCTCCATCTTAGACATAAGACTCCTCTAGACTTTAAGAGTTCATTAGTCTTAAGACACATCCGGTTAGGTGGACACTCAAATCTAGTCCTAAAGACTTAGAAGAGTTATCCATAGAATAGTCATGCCTTAGGGTGTTAGGAAATTTCTACCCTTAGCTTAAACCATTCCTCACTTTCCTTCTTTCAAGTAAAATCCAAATCAATTCCATGATTGAACTCCATATGATTAAAATTCATGATTAAAATCTATGATTGAAACCCATGATCAAAATCCACCAAAATTCTATTGCCTAAGTCCTGCCTCCCTTAAGGACTTAACCAAAATTATGATCTAAACCTATTCAGATATTTGAGATTTTCTCATGATCCATTTAAATTCACATTTATATTCAAATATATAAATAAAATATAAATTCAAACCCATCAAATCAAATTTAAAATTTAAAATCAATTCATAAAATTTTCCCTAAATCCTTTAAATTCCCTTTAATGGATTTAACCTAAATCTCGATCAAACCTATTCAAACCCTTGGAAATTTCTCAAAACTTATTTATATTTTCATTTTTATTCTCATATATAAATGAAATATAAATATAAATCAATCAAATCAAACCTACAAATTAAATTCCAAATTTAAAATCCTTGAAATTCTCCTTAAGTCATTAGTTTTCTATTAATGGACTTATTTTAAACTTTGATCAAACTATTTCAAACTCATGAGATTTTCTCAAAAATCATTTATATTCTCATTTATACTCATATATATAAATGAAATATAAAAATCAATCAAATCAAAGGCAAAAATTAAAGTCCCAATTTAAAATCCTTCTTAAGTCATTAATTCTCCATTAATGGACTTAACCAAAATCTTGATCAAACCATTTCAAACTCATGGATTTTCTCAAAACTCATTTATATTCTCATTTATATTATATAAATGAAATATAAATAAATCAATCAAACCAAATTCAAAACTCAAACTTCAAAACTCCAAAAGTTTCTTAAATCCTTTAAATTCCTTTAATGGATTTAACCTAAACCATAGTTAAACCACTTCAAATCCTTGAAATTTTCTCATGATCCATTTATATTCTAGTTTGTATACATATATAAATGAAATATAAATTCAAACAATCAAAACTTATTCCAAAAATCAAATTAACTCAAAATTCAATCTAAGCCTTTTCAAGTCAAAATCTCAAACTTAGCCAAATCAATTCCAAATCAAGCCTTTGATTTTCTCTCATAGTTTAATCAACCTACAATCATGAGCTCATATATAAATCCAAACTTCATCACTCTAATTCAAAAATCAAACCCAAAACCCTTCATATTCTTCCTTTGAATATGAAATTTTCATATGGATCAAAACTCATTTGACTTCAAACCACTTGTAAATGAAATTATATTTCAATCATGAGTCCATATACAAGATCAACCAAATCAAGCTTTGACTTTTATTTGACCCAAGGCTCACTTGACCCAAAGTGACCTAAAGTACCCTTATGAGCCAAATTTGATCCTAACCAAATTGGATTGAACCAAACTCATATATCCCTCTCATCATGATCAACAATCATGGGATGATCAATCAATCAAATTGGGTCAAACCTGTTAACCAAGTCAACACTTGCCCAAAATGAAACCTTACATAGCCCCCCACCATAGACAAATCGATTGAAACCAATTGATCAAGTTCACTCATGACCTATGTTTGAACTTGACCAAGATAACATCAATCAGCCCAATTGGCTCACTTGACTATTGACTCATTTTGACCCAAAGGATCAAAATGTGTCAAAACTTGATCTAAGCAAATTGGAACCAATGGGTCAAGTCCTTCCAAATCACTTATGGAACTTGACCAAAGCCTCAATTGCCAACTAGACCCAACCCGCCCATGATTTTAGACCCAACATGACCTAAAAGGGTCATGTTGAGCCAAAATCGAACTTAACCCAAATTGATTAGAAATAAAGATATCAATTAACTTCATATGACTAACTAAAACTAAACCTACCCTTGACCAACCTCAAATAGGTCAAATGGGTTAAATAGGTTAATTTGACCCATTTGACCTAAATGAAGTCATATGAGCCAAAATTAAATATATACCAAATTGAATCAAAACAAAGGCACCAAAATATTTCAAATGGTCATATGAACTGACAACCCTTGGTTTGACCCACTTAACCTATTGGTCAACTTGACCCAAGTTGACCCATTTTGACCTAAATGGGTCAATATGAGCCAAACCCCATCAAATGAATTACAAATCCAATGAAACTTGGCCAAACCTAGTTTCTCCACATACCCAACATGTCCAAAAAAAATAGCAAATGAACATTCTATAGGCCATTGAACAAATTTTGGCTTGATCCATGGGTAATTTGGTCATACCCTCTTCACATTCACTGAGGATTTCAAAAGCTCGGGGACCTAGGGAGAGTGCACCCAACCCATGGGTTTCACCCATTTGGTCCCTAGACAAACCGACCAATTGAAATTTTAAACTCCCTCTTGAGCTCAAATTCAAGCACTTGGGAGGTTGGCAATCCACTCCTTGGATCAAATCGACCATGTGCACATTCCACTAAGGGAATCGAGTGTCGATGATCACCTCAGGCAAGGTATGGGATTTTTTGACCATTAAACTCAATGTGGTGTGGAGCTTTGTGAAAGAAATTTTCACCCCATCAATTTTTGGCCTTTGGATTTTTGCTCTCTGTCTTTAGATGGTGTGGGCTGAATTTGCTTTGATTCCATGCTAGATCTAGCTTGGATCTTCCCCTTGATCATGGATGGTCTCTGTTGATCAAGGGAAAGAACTTGGATGATCTCAGTTGTCCATCCACGCATTTTAGATGGATGGCTGAGATTATTCAGCACGTTTAGAAATCCTTTTATCCAATTTAAAACACGGGGAGATTCTCAGCCATCTGATCTTTGATCGAACGATAGAGGATTAAAGCGTGTGCGCCACCACCGCCATTTGGGATGTGACATTTAAGTGTCCCCCTCATGGCACGATGCGTGTAAAGCGCACTGACCACCGCCGCCACGCGTCGCACCGTGAGCTAGGGATTAGTTAGGGATTGATAAAATGCTTAATTAATTCCTAGTTAACTTAGAGATCTTCCAAAATTCATAACTCTATCTAGAAAATTCAGAAAAATATAAAATAAAATCTTATGGATAGATAATTAAACCTAGAACATTTAAAATTAATTTTGATGAGTTTTAAATTATGATTTTCTAAATTTGGGTTTTATTGAAAGTTGTATTTTGCTACTACTCTTTAATTAGACTCGATTAATCCCAAATTTCTTGGGTAAGTTTTAGGGGATGACTTCTCTCTCCCCTAATTTTCTTGGGATTTATTAAAGATTTATTAGAATAATTGCATATGGTTTCCTTAATTACCCTCCTTATACAATTAAGCATAATTAGGATATGATCTATGATTTTAACCTATGATTAGGGTTGATTAAGGTTAGATCAAATGAATAGGAGGTTTACAAAATATTTTTGGGGCATTTCCCAAGCTATTCCTAAACCCCTCTTCTCCTTAATCTCCTTATAATTAAGGGTTAATTCATTAATTATTCTCTTAATCAATTTCTAAAAATTTTAAAAAGTTTCAGAACTTCATTAATCTACTTTGGGTAGATGCTTAGGTGTTTAATAGACTAAGTTAAATTAAGGGAATCCAAACCCAATTCACATGTGTGAAAAGGTCTTTTGAAATTACTTAAGCTAAACCCCTTAGCTTAATTAACTCTTAATTATGAGCCAAATTGCATTAGGCCTTTTCAGTATTAGGTGTATTGCAAATTTAAATTCCCTGTGGGTTTTATGTCATCTCATTGGCTCATAATTATTTAGTTAATTCTTCTAAGGTGGTATAGGTAAGGGTTAATTAAGCTACTTAATTCATACCTTAACCTAATCAATGCATAAAAATGGATCTAATTACCTAAAAATTAAACAAAAATATCAAACACATGTGGGAATAGGTTAGGAATAGCAAACTCATCTCACCTTTTCAAAATTAAATCAAACTTCAAACTAAACAAAACTCACTTTGATTTATTTTTAAACTTCCTTATTCCATAAGAATGTCTTTAGGATTTAAGTGAAATGAGTTTGTTTACATGCTTTCATTACTTTGAATCTTTACCAAACATGTTAAGTTGTATGCCATGTGATTTCATGCATTCATAATTTTGAAATTCAAATTTTAAAATAAAATTGTTTACTTTATGTCAAACTTGACTAAAGTAGAAATATGAATGGCTATTATCACCACTAAATCCAAATTATTTTCAAAATACATAAATCAAATACCAAATCTGAAAGTGTGATACTTATGCCTTAATTATGAGTTTGCATGTGATAGATTATAAAGGTATGCTTAGTATATGTTTCCTTTCTTTCGTATGTTAGCATAGTTTTGAATATGAGTTGGTAAGATGTAGGGTTCTTTTGAAAAGAACCCAACACTTACTTAATTCCATATCATATTCATCCTTATGCTATCACCTAAGAATGGTTGCCTATATTTGCATATATAAATGAAGCAAACCAAAAACAAATTTTTTTACATTCTTCTTTTCCATTTCATTTCTTTTATACATATGTTTGTATTTAAAGTGGTATATTGGTCCTGACAACCTCAAGGTTGCATGACTTCAAGTAGCCTAATTCTTGTCTTACACATCGGTTAACAATGGCTATAATTACTCACTTACTTTCTTACTTTCATATGTGTATGTGAAAATTTGGATAAGGAAATCCCTTTCTACTTAAGAAAAATCATGCATATTCAACTTCTAAACTTTCTTAAATGGATTACTTAACATGCATCATAAAGTGTGTTAAATACTCTCATTTTCATGTATAGATATGCTTAGGGTCCATCCATATGCATGTTATATATGTTGGGAAAGAATTGAAGTAATGTGTGTTATGTGAATTTTGATTCATTTTATTTAATCTTAAAATGCATTTCTTTTTGAATAGGTTGGTTTATAGTTTATCTAAACTTAGGATTAATTAAAAGATTTAATCAAACATTCACCTAAATGAAATTAAAATGTGAACTTACCTTAGAAATTACTTAAGGTTAGGGAAGGAAAGAGAAGTTCTATTCTCTTTCTCTCTCTTCATAACTTAGTAATTAATTGTAGGTTTCACTCAAACCAAATTAAAACATGACATAAAACAAACCCAAAACACTTAAACAGCTTAAATGAAACCCTCCTTTAAGTTTAACATGTCCTTCATTCTTAGAAAACTTGAACCTAAAGTCCTAGCTAAGCAAACCACACAAACCTTCAAAGCACATACATTAACCTAAGTCACCACTTCTAGATTTAGGTTAGGTCGGTGCATAGTTTGATGTTATATTTTATTTTGTGATGAATGTTTTAGACTAGATGTTAAGGTGTATGCTCATAAAATGAATGGTTGGGCTGCTATTAATTAGATTGTGCTTAAGGGTGCTATCATAAATAAAAATATAAATGCTTCTTGTGTGCTTATTGCCTTGCATAATCCATAGGCCAGGTTGACTTAGTCACCCATGTGTGGGGTGATAAGTCCAATATACATGCTTGAGATTTGTATGGTTTGATTTAACTAACCTTTATTTTACAGGTGTTAGTTAGATTTCCACTTTTCCTTTTCATGTAAAAATTTGTATAAATAGAACTTTGGAATGATTTGTTATGGGGATTAGGAAGAGCATTGGTCATAAGATCCTATCTTATGCACCATGTGAAGTCTTGGAGCATCCACTTTTCAACCATCCAAAAAAAGGAACCAAAGAAGAAGAAAAGAAGAAGAAAGAAGAAAAGAAGAAAGAAGAATGAAGCTTGAAGACCCCCATTACAATGAATTCCTTGCTTAATTGTAATTTAATTCATTTGTAATCTGGGTTGTATAAGGGTAGAGCTCAGCTACCCATATTTCATATTTTCAGGTTTGTGCGGTAGTGCCCGACCACAATAGCCTTTTATTCTTTTTTGCGATTAGCCTTATAAATTGGTTGATGATTTGTTTAGCTTTTGTATTAAGTGGCATGATTTTTCTAGTTTCTTCCTTGCTTTATGTATGGCCTGGATATGGATTAGGCTCTTTAGGGAAAATAAATCTTTTACCCAACTTAACAACTCAAATGAGAATTAAATAACTTATAACCTCACCTAAAACTTAGGTTCAAAATCAAGATAAAAGAATTAGCAACCCTTAAGGATGAGCATTTATTTTGTAATATCATGCACAAATGTATCTTATTTCACTCTTGATTGGGGGGATTTCACCTTGCAGAAACTTTTGACCTTTGAGAGCCATGGTAGAAACTCACCTCCTCCTTCTTGCGATGAATAACCTTCTTTCTCATGCATTCCATGAAAATCCTATTAGCCTGAATCAAAATAATTGTCCAAAATGAAAATAAAATGAAATTTGAAATTGCATTAGATTTAGGTCATTTGAAGCATGCCCTTTGCATGATCTAGTCTCTTTAGGGAGTGAGTTTATAGACTTAGTATCTTTCTAAATAATAATAGCCTAGCTATCTTGCATAAGCATAAAAAATTGCCTACATGTATTTAAAATTATAAGAGTTAGTTGGATGCCACCCCCAGGCGGTTGTAAGTCCAAGCTATCGGGTGGTTTGTCCTCTCTTGTGGAGGCAAACCAAATACCAATTTTCACCTTAGATTTAGGTTATGCTTCCGGCCCTCGCCAAAGCTCCATAGATTTAGGTTTCGAGGTTGCTTTTCCCCTTTAGAGACCATAAACTTAATTCTTCACCTCTTAGGTATTTCTTTAATCTTGTGTTAAGGAATCTTAAGTCCTAAACTTCTAATGAAAAATGCAACTCAAACAAACTAAATCAATTTCTAAAACATAAAACCCAACTATAGGATAGTTTGATTGGACAGATAAGGATAAAGAGTGTAGCACCTACTGCTGACACGGCTGTTGACCTTATTTTTAGAATGAGCTCTCAACACCTCCATCTTAGGCTTAGGACTTCTCTTAGACTTTAAGAGTTCCTTAGTCTTAGGACACATCTAGTGATTAGGTGGACACCGCAACCAAGTCCTAGAAGACTTAGATGAGTTAGCCATAGGAATATGTTATGCCATAGGGGTGTTACGAAAATTTCCTACCCTTTAGCTTAAACCCTTCCTCACTTTGATCCTTCAAGTCAAACTCCAAATCAATTCTATTTGATTTTCTCCAAACTCAATTCAATTCCATGATTGAATCCATGATTGAAACCCATGATCAAAATCTATCAAAAATTCATAAGTTCAAATTTTCTAAGTCCTTAACACTTTCTTAAGGACTTAGCCAAAATTATGATCTAAACCTATTCAAATCTTTGAGATTTTCTCATAATCAATTTATATTCTCATTTATATTCATATTTATAAATGAAATATAAATTCAAATCCATCAAATCAAATTCAAAATTCCAAATCAATCCATTTTCTTAAGTCCCTTTAATTTTCATTAAAGGACTTAGCCAAAATCAACTCTAAACCTTGATCAAATCACTTCAAACCCTTGGGATATTCAAAACTTGTTTATATTCTCATTTATGTTTTCATATATAAATGAAATATGAATATAAATCAATCAAATCAAACCCTCAAATTAAATTCAATTTTTAAATCCTTGAAATTCCCTTAAATCCCTTAATTTTCCATTAATGGATTTAACCTAAACTTTGATCAAACCATCTCAAACTCATGGAATTTTCTCAAAATCAATTTATATTCTCATATATAAATGAAATATAAATATAAATCAATCAAATCCAATTAAAAAAAATTAAATTTCAAATTAAAAATTTTCTTAAATCCTTTAAATTCTCTTTAATGGATTTATCCCAAATTATGATTAAACTCTTTCAAATCCTTGAAATTTTCTCATGATCAATATATATCTACATTTATATTCACATATATAAATGAAATATAAATTCAAACAATCAAAACTAACTCCAAAAATCAAACTCAAATCAAGTCAAAATCAAATCTAAGCCTTTCAAGCCAAAATCTTGAACTTAGCCAAATCAATTTCAAATCAAACCAAACTCTTAATTTTCTCTCATGGTTCAGTCAATCCTACAATCATGAGCTCATAAATAAATCCAAACCTCAATCAAAAATTAAACCCAAGACCCCCTCATATTCTTCCTTTGAATATGAAATTTTCAAATGGATCAAAATCCATTTGACTTAAACCACTTTTAAATGGATTTATATGTAAATCATAAGTCCATATACAGAGATCAACTTCAAATCAAGTTTTGACTGCCATTTGACACTTAGGCTCACTTGACCCAAAGTGATCTAAAGTACCTTATGAGCCAACTTTTGATCCTAACCAAATTGGATTAAACCAAACTCATATTCCTCCCATCATGATCAACAATCATCATGAGATGATCAATCAATCAAATTGGGTCAAACTAAGTCAAACATAAGGGTTGACCAAGTCAACACTTAACCTAAAATGAAATCTTATATAACCAAATTCTACCATACCACAAATTGATTGAAACCATTGATCTAAGTTCACTCATGAACCATGTTTGAACTTGACCAAGCTAACATTTGAGCCTAACCTAACCCAATTGGCCCACTTGACCCAAGTTGACCCATTTTGACCTAAAGGGTCAAAATGTGTCAAAACTTGATCTAAGTCAATTGAAACCAATGGGTTAAGTTTATTCCAATCACTTGTGGAACTTGACCAAAGCCTCAATTGGCCACCCAACCTAGCTCAATTGACCTTAGACCCAACATGACTAAAGGGGTCATGTTGAGCCAAAATTGAACTTAACCCAAATTGATTGGAAACAAAGATACCAATCCACTCCATATGACTAACCAAACCTAAACCTACCCTTGACCTAACCCAAATAGGTCAAATGGGTCAAATGGGTCAACTTGACCCATTTGACCTAAATGAGTCATATGAGCCAAAACCAAATCTATACCAAATTGAACCAAACCAAAGGTACCAAAATATTTCAAATGGTCCATATGAACTTGACCCAACCCTTGGTTTGACCCAATTTGACCAATTGGTCAACTTGATCCAAGTTGACCCATTTTGACCTAAATGGGTCAACATGAGCCAAACCCTATAAAATGGATTCCAAATCTAATGAAACTTCACCAAACCTATTTTATCAACATATCAAACATACCCAAATTGAAAAAAATAATTAAATGACCATTTTAACCCTAGGCCATAGAACAAATTTTGGCCTAACCCATGGGTATTTTGGTCATACACTCTTCACAATCACTTAAGGCTTTCCTAAAAGCTCAAGGGGACTTAGTGATGAGTGGTGCACCCAACCCAATGGGTTTGGGTTAGCCCATTTGAGCCATGGACCAAACTCGACCACATGGCTTGAAATTTCAAACTCCCCTAAGCTCAATTACATGGGAAGTTGGCATTTCCTCCGACAAAATTGACCATGTGCACACTCAAAACAACCAAAACCTCACTCCATGCTCAATTAGATCAAAATGGCATGGACACCGCCATCCTTCAAGGGGAGATATACTCCTTAATTCACTTATGAAATTCATTTGATTATTTCCTGAACCTTTAGAAATCATCAGAGAGCTTTCCCAAGGTTCCTAGAGAGGATTTGAATTCCCTATTCTTCAATTTTGCACAGTGCAAAATAGGGAGCTCAATCCAAAGCTTTCCTCTACACTCCTTCTAATTCCTCTTGCACACTTGATCTAGGAGCTAAATCGAATTGGCCTAAGCTTTCTCAGCAATTCTAAAGGAAAGGAAGAGCTCAACTCAATCAAAGCTACAAGGATCTTGAAGAGGAGTTGGTCCACCCATCAATCCACTCATCCCCAAGTCATATGAACTTCAACAGGGCTTCGTCTCCACCATACGAAGCTACCTCATCGATCTCGAGCACCAGTGATCACCTCTGGTAGGTATGATTTAAACCACTTAGAGGTGTTGGTCCTTGTGAACAAAATTTTATGCATGAGAAATAAACCGCTTGGATTGGTTAATAATTATTAGATGGTGTGAGTTTAGTCTTGAGTTATTCCATGCTAGATCAAGCTGATCTCCCTTGGATCATGGATGCTCCATTAATCCTCGTGAAAGAACTTGACTCATCTCACATCCATCCGCATTTTAGATAGATGGCTGAGATTATTTGACACATTTTAGAAATTTATTATCTATTTTAAACTGCGGGTTTATCCTCAACCATCCGATCTTGATCGACTAATAAAGGATATTAGCGCGCCACCACTTCTCGATTTGAAATTAAGTGGGTGGTTTACAGCTAATGCGCAAAAGCAAATCGCCGCTCCATGTGTCACGCCGCGGGTCGAGATTATTAATCGTGGATTATTTATTTACCTAATTAATTTGAACTTTAAAAAATTTATAACTCTTGATAGAAAATTTTAAAAAATATAATAAAAAAGGCTATGGAAAGATAATTTCATTTAGAATATTTTAAAAATATTTTCAATGGATTTTGAATTCCCCTCTTCACTGAATTTGGGTTTTTTTGGGAATCTTAATTAGCTAATTACTCCTTAATTGCCATCAATTAATCTCAAATTTTAGGGTTCATTTTAGGGGATCTCGCCTCCCATAATTTTCTTGAGATTTATTGAGGGCCAATTAGGAAATTGATATTTCATTTCCTAATTACCCCTTTCATGTAATTAAGGGTAATTAAGGTGTGATTAGTGGATTTACCCTATGATTAAGTTGATTAAGGTCAATCTGAGTAGGGGTTTTATGGAATAATTTTGGGGCATTTCCCCTAAGCTATTCCCTAAACCCCCTTTTTCTCTTCTTAATCCCCTCTTAATTAAGGGTTAACTTATTAAACACCCCTTTAATCAATTTTTAAAAATTCAAAAAAGTTCCAGAACTTCATTAATCTACCTTGGGTAGATGCTTAGGTGATTAATAGCCTAAGTTTAATTAAGAAATTAAAACCCCTTTCATAAGTGTTGAAGGGTGTTTTAAGAGTATAAGCTAAACCCCTTAGCTTAATTAACTTTTAATTGTTAGCCAAATTGCATTAGGCCTTTTCATTATTAGGTGCATTACAAATTTAAATACCTTGTGGGTTTTATGTCATCTCATTGGCTCATAATTACTTAGTTAATTTTTCTAAGGTGGTGTAGGTAAGGGTTAATTAAGCCACTTAATTCATATCTAAACCTAATCAATGCTTAAAATGGATTTAATTATCTAAAAAATACAAAACACATGTGGAATGGGTTAGGAACAATAAACCCATATCACCTTTTCAAAATTAAATCAAACTTCAAAAAACAAAAATCATTTTGAAATTCACTTTGATTTATTCTAAATTTTCTTATTCCTTAAGAATGTCTTTAAGATTTAAGTAAAGTGAGTTTGTTTACATGCTTTCATTATTTTGGATCTTTCCCAACATGTTAAGTTGTATGCCATGTGATTCATGCATTCATAACTTCATGTTTCAAATTTAAAAAATGAAAATTATTTACATTGTGTCAAAATGTGCATGTGTTGACTAAAGTAAAATATGAGTAGTTTTTATCACTACTAAATCTAAAATATTTTCAAAACCTATAATGAAATATCAAATCTGAAAGTTTACTATTCATATCTTAATTATAAACTTGCATGTGATGGATTATAAAGTAATGTTTAGTGTAGCCTTTCCTTCCTTTCTTATGTTTGCATAGTTTTGAATATGAGTTGGAAAGATGTAGGATTCATTTGAAAAGAACCCAACACATACTTAATTCTATACCCTATTCATCCTTATGCCATCATCTAAGAAGGATTGCCTATACTTGCATGAATAAATTGCATAAATAAAAATGAAACTATTAAACAACTTTTGCATCTTTCCTTTCATTTCTTTTATATGCATATTTGTATTTAAGGAAAGTGGTATATTAGTCTGGACAACCCGAGGTTGCGAGGCTTTAAAGTCCTAAGTAGGTATTGTACCTTACACCGTTAACAATGGCATACTCACTTATGCCTTTCTTACTTTCATGCATGTATGTGAAATTTTGGATAAGGAAAACCTTTTCTACTTAAGAAAATCATACATGTTTAACTTCTAAATTTCTTAAATGGATTACTTAGCATGCATCATAAAGTGTGTTAACTACTCATTTGCATGTATAGATATGCTTAGGGTCCATCCATATGCATGTTTTATATATGTTGGGAAAGAATTGAAGTAATTTATATTATGTGAATTTTGATTCATTTTATTTAATCTTAAAATGCCTTTCTTTTGAATATGTTTGTTTAGAATTTATCTAAACTTAGGATTAATTAAAAGATTTAATCAAAATATTCACCTAAACAAAATTAAAATGTGAAATTACCTTAGAAATTACTTAAGGATTAGGGAAGGAAAGAGATTCTCTCTCTTTCCTCTCTTCATAACTTAGTAATTAATTGTAGGTTTCACTCAAACCAAAATTAAAACATGAAATAAAACAAACTCAAAATACTTAAACAACTTAAATGAAACCCTCCTCTAAGTTGAACATGTCCTTCACACTTAGAAAACTTGAACCTAAAGTCCTAGCTAAGCATACCACACAAACCTTCAAAGTACACACATTAGCCTAAGTCACCACTTCTAGCTTTAGGTTAGGTCGGTGCATGGTTTGATGTTATATTTTTGTTTTGTGATGAATGTTTTAGATTAGATGTTAGGGTGTATGTCATAGAATGAATGGTAGATGCGCGCTTTAGTCTAACTATTTTTTTTTTGTAGGATTGTGCTTAAGGGGCACTAGTAAATAAAAATATAAATAGC
>JAKCPB010000749.1:0-113403 GCA_021442155.1 Cymbidium sinense | reverse complement strand
ATCCAATAACTTTTGCTTAGAAGACACAGTCATAGATTAGAGATATTCTATCATCAACTACGAGCAAAATGGCTTAGTAGAAGCCATTAAGAAAACTCTCATCCAAATACAAAAGACACACGGACAACAACAAGTTACGATGAGTAGTTGAAGCCTTATGGGCCTACCACACCACATATAGAACTCCAACTCAGTCTACTCCTTTCTACTTAGTGCATGGGTATGAAGTCATTCTACCATTAGAAGTCCAACTCCCATCACTAAGGATAGTTGTGGGTAGCAAGATCACAATAAAGTAGAACACCAAGTTATGGTTAGAAGATTTTGAAGGTTTGGAGGAGAGAAGCCTGCAGGCATGTCAAAATCTCAAGTTATACAAAGCTAACATAATTCATGCTCACAATAAGTTGGTCCATCCTAGAGCTTTCCAAATAAGAGAGCTTATTTTAGTTCTAAGGAGACTGATTGTTGCCCATCGTAAGATGGGAGGCAAGTTTGAACCCACTTGGGAAGGTCCTTTTGCCATAGAGGTGGCCTACCAAGAGGATCTTATCGACTTATTAATCATAAGGGAGAGTGCCCAATGCTTCCAATCAATGGGCTCTACTTAAGGAAATATTATAAATCATGTTTAAAAATAATTATCATTAATGAAAATACCATCTCAAATTCAATCTCTTCCAAGTTAAAAGTATTCTTGTTTTTGAATTCACCATGATATGTTTATGGTAGGTGTAAGGAACCCGATGTCCTATCCTTCATCGACACAACAAACATAAACTACACACAAGATATAAAATAACCCATATCTTTTATCTTAGGCTACTCGAGTTGAGATAATGCAGTACTCACTCACGTAGCTCTAGGTCGATGACTTGCTACCCCTTGTGTGTCACCCTGGTCTTCTTGCTTTGGAGGATGCAAGTGCTATGCTTTCCTTCCTTACTTGACCACTTTGCACATCGATGAGTGCTTGTTAGTTTGATGGCCTTATTGCATGGTTGATAACCTACCTCATGTTTGCTTCATATAAGAGGATGTGGGTCAGTATGCTTTCTTCTTGAATTAGCCTTCATGCTAGGTCAAGTATATTTAAGGTTTAGGATAAGTCCCTAGCTCCTTCCCTCTTTGCTTCAAGTCTGGTCCAGTCCTTCCTCGATGCTCTCCGCTTAGTAGTCGCACTAGGTCAGATAGCATATGTCTCACCAATGATAGACTATCCCGAAGATCAGTTCCACTTGGAAAGTTATAAGCTTACACGCTTTGTTTCTAAATTGATCATTGCACGTGACACCTTAGATTGGTTGGTTCTCACTATACTTGACCATACACTCATGTTGATGGATACACAATAGGTTGGTTGGTTTTCTTAGGATGCACCACTCATGGCAAATGTAAGTCTATTACGCTTTCTCCTTGAGTTAGCCACCGTACCCTTATAGGCTTACTTTTCCAGGGCTCAGGATAACTCCCCTAGTCGCACCTCCCCTGTGGGCACTATATTTGGATCACATCCTTTGTGACCTCATTTAGACACTACTCAAGTTAGTATTAAATTAGATAGTTCCCTTTTTCTAGTAACCACCTCTATGGTTGGAGAATCTATCCTGTGGATGTGCAGATTCTCCCTTGGTTCAATAAATCTGAGATAAGTCAAGGCCGCTATAGCCCCTTCTCAGTGTGGTCCCTCGCACACCAATAGGGTCCACATAAACATATAAATAAAATATAAATTCACTTATGAATTAGGAGGACACCCATAGCGGTACCTTTTCCCATGCAGATATCCTATTTTTAGGGCAGTGTCAGCAAAACTCCCTATAGGAATCGCTTGACTACTCTTGAGTTTCTAAGTCCCTAACAAAATTCACTTAATAGTCACCCCTAAGTTGAGTTTGATTTGTTGTACTACCAAAAGGTCACCCCAGCGGTTGTTCCCTACTTTAGAAGATGTAAGTCTCCGCCTTCTTCTAGCACAACCATTGCACACCAAAAGGCAACCCCTTAGGTTGGCTAGCTCTATGCCAGGGCCAGTAGATTATCCCTTTGGATTTGTAAATCTGAGATAAGACAAGTTTGATATGGCCCCTTCTCAATGGGTCCATTGCACCCCATCATGGTCCATAAACTAAATCTATCAAATTTGACCGAGCTCACATCCCCAACGGATATGCCCTTAATTTGAAATCAAACTAAACCAAACAAACCATATCAAAACACATGAAATTAAGATAAAATTAATCTTGACTACTTTTGAGTTGACATAAGTCCCCGCGACATTCACTAAGTAGTCACCCTAGGTCAAGTTTGATTTATTGTGCATCCAACAGGTCACCCTAGGTTGTTCCCGGAAGTTGTAGTCTCTCTTCTTCTTAGCACAATTGTTGCACGAATGGCAACTCCTTTGGTTGGGTAGATCTTCCCCAACTAGTAAACTATCCCTTTGGATTTGTAAACTTGAGGTAGGTCAAGGTGATATAACCTCTTCTCTGGGTCCATCATACGCAGGTCCATACACTAACTCGTAATAAATTAAACTTAATCGATTTTCCTAGTGGAGTTAAATCACACCCTTCTCTCCCAATGTAGCCCATATATAAACAAGTCAAGCAAACAAATAAAATTCAAAACCAACCTCCTCAATGGATCCAAATTAAACAACTCCCCAAGAGCCTAAATCAAAGAAATCTAACCAAACTCTTATCCAGTGGATACATCCCCAAACAAATCTATGAAATAAACTCAAATCCCAATCCCTGGTGGATAGCCAAACCTTCTTCCCTAGTGGAAGGTTCATATAATCCCAGTGGACTCGAGCCCATATCTCTAGCAAATATCCCTCTCAGGGGTAATCTAAGCTAATGGTCAAAGAGCAATAAATCCTAAAGAGATAAACCCCTAACTATTACAATAATGAAGGAAATAAATGAGAAACCAAAAATCAATTAGAAAATCCATGTGAAACTTCATTTGGTCCATGTACCAACAAGATCCACCTTTAAGACTCTCCCAACCTATAAAGAAATCCACAACATACTTTTGAAAGGATGACTATAATTAACCAACCATAAAAGTAAGAGCAAATAAAAGGAGTATAGTAAAAGGCTTAGCTCATTACAATCATTTCATTAAGCAACACTATATGTAAGCACCAAAACTTATGAAGGGTTACAAAGCCATCATAGCTAGCATACCTCATGTAGCCAATCATCCAAAGTCTATCATCTAGAAAGGCTACAAAATCCTCCAAACAAACAAACATATACCAACCAAGCCACTAGAACAACCAAGCCAATAAGCAATAATCAACCAACCATCGTGGATAACATAATATAGTAAGAGCACCACCAAAGCCATCACCAAAAGAGTAACAAAATCAAAATAAAAGCATCATGATTGTAACAACACAAACCAAAGAAAACAAAAGGAAAAAAACACAAGTGCTCATATCCTCCACCAATAAAGCAAAAAAAAGAGCCAGTAAAAACACCCATCTTAAGCGTAAAGGGGGCAACAAGTCCACTTAAACAAGAAAAATGGGGTCAATTCAAGAGAGAATAAATAAAGAGAGGAAATGTGAAATTTTGGTCATAGAAGAACACCAGCATTCCTAGAACAATCACCAAAGGAGTAAGAAAATTGACCAAAATAGCAACCCCTCTAAAACAACCCAGTTAGCCAATACAACCAACCAAACCCCCAACATATCCTCCTAGCCAACCACATAGTTGAAGTCCCAAGTCTGTAAATACCAGAGTCATCAATCCAAAATACCCAAGATAGCTAAGGAAAGGGTGGAAGAAAATAGCAACCACCAAATCCAACCAAGGCTAAAGAAAATCCATCAAGGTAAGTAGAATGCCACAAAAGATAAAATGGTATAAAGCCCGGAAGATAGACTACAAGCCAACCAACATGAACAACAACAATAAAGGCACCACCAAACCACTAGCATTGAGGCCAACTTACCACAAAATAGCCTTCAACTAGCCAATCAGAATAATACCCAAACCCAAAGCCGCAGTAGCCAAAGGAGGAAGGCCAATCCAGAGGAGGTCAAAACCATAACCAAAGAAACAAAATAAAATTAGCAAAACCAACCACCCAAGTCAACAAAATAGAGAAAATACAACAAACAACCTCTACCATGACAAAATTAATCCAAAGATAAACCACCTACAACTCCCCGGTGGTCACCAATAGAAAATGAAAAAATTAGTGAAAATAGCTAGCCAAGAAAGCCACCACAAATACCATATGACTCGTATGTTAGCAAGCACTAGAAAAGGGCAAAATGCATACATAAAAAAAAACCTAAAAGCCATAGCCACAACCCAAAAGAGGATATAAAAATAGCCAAGGAAAATTATGGTAAACACCACCAGATAAATAGAAGCCACTAAGCTAAAAAAAAAAAAACAACCCAAGACTTACAATAACCACTAGGTAGCAAAAAATCCAAAAGTAAGAGATCAAAACATAACCTAGCTCGCCAAGAGAGAAAAAAGTAGATAACCACAACACAAACAGGGTTTAACAAGGAGCAACCAAAAGTGAAAGATCATAAGAAACCAACAGCAAAAACCAAGCCAAGAATTTATAATGGAGATAAGGCAATCTAGTATTATCTAGATTAATCAACCTCTTAATAGTTTAGGCAAAGTTTGGTTGTCAAAATAAAATGAACTTCTTAAGTTGGCACTAAAGTTAGCCAAATAATGACACAAGCATTACCTTCATGAAGGATGTGGGAAATTTTGAAACAAACTTGAGAAAGAAGATTTTTTAGTATGATTAAGAAGATAAAATAATTCATCATTCCCATTTCTGTTGGAATTAAGCATGTCAAGAAGCAAGAGAGCATCAACTTCAATCCAGATGTTGAGAAAACCTCTATTCAAACAAATTTCAATAGCTTTATTAGCAGCCATAAGCTCAATAAATAAAATAGAATAGGCTTTAAGAGGATAGGCAATAGCACAAATGACAATACCTTTAGAATCCTTAAGGATACCACCACAACCATATTTATTGGAAGTAACAGAACCATCAGTATTTACTTTAGTCAAATTGTCTTTAGGTTTGATCCAATGGATAATCCTAGTACTTTTAAAAGAGTCAAACTCAGGCAGAATGATACCCAATTTTTTAGCTATAAATTTATAACCTCTAAAATGAATATTACTAATAAGATTGTCATTAAAAGAGCATGAATTTTTTCTTTAGTTATAGCCAAGTTCCTTTTATGGTTCACTAGAATACAATAATATTTAGCATTATTTCTATCCATCCAAATGAACTAGATAAGGGTAATAGCAATTAAAACTTTGATATGACCTTTCATAATATATTTGAAATAGACTTCAAGAAGTTGACATAAAGAAAGAGAACCCTAAAAATAGTTGGTATTAAATAAATCATCATACCAAAACCATAATTTAGAAGCAATAGCACCATTGATAAAAACATGATTTACATTTCCAATATGAAAGCAATAATAGCACTTTGAAGTTATGTAAAACCCTTTAGTCCAAGGCAAAGAGTCCACAGGAATAAAGCTAATCAAAATCCTCCAAGCTAAAATTGAATAGGAAATGGGAATGATATTGTTCCAAAGTTTAATAAAAAACATTAGAGGGGTTTTGATTATCTCTAATAAAATTCCAAACCACTTTAAGAACAATGACATTATAAGAATGCTTAAAAGAATTTGGTCGGTTTGCTAAAAGAAATGGGGATATTTTAAAGTTGTCAAAAGAGAAATAGGGATATAATTCTCAAGTTTGCTTTCATTCCAATTGTTAATTAAGCCAAAAAATTAACTTTGATAGTAGCGTAGAGTGGAAGCGATGTCAATAGAATCATTAACAATCCAATTTTCTTTCCAAAAGAAGAAAGAACTAGACTGAATACTCAAAGATATTAATGATTTGGTAACCCATTTAATGGAGCAAAGCCTTTTCCAAATTAGAGAGCCATCAATTTTATAAGCATAGTTAAGGAGGTGTTTACCTTGGCAATATTTTTTCGTCATAAAATTAGCCCAAAGGCTATCATTATTTCTAAAATTCCACCAGAGCTATGAGAGAAGGTAGTGATAGCTTCATGAATAGGCTTACAACCAAGAGCACCTTCTCCCAAAGGATCACAACATTTATGCCAAGATGTCCAATGCATTCTTTTGGTAGAATTATTGGAGCCCCACAAAAATTTGTTAAGCAAATGATCAATTCTGATAAGTGTAGCACTAGTGGGGATAATAGTTTGAATTAAATAAAGAGACATTGAGTTGAGGGTGCTTTTAAGAATAGTGAGCCTACCACCAAAGGAAAGTAAATGGAATTCCCAAACAAAAATTTTATTTGAAATTTTTTGAATTGATCAAAGAGGAGAACATTTGGCCTTTAAAGAGCGGAGCACCCTAGTACTTAAGAGGTAAGTGTTAATGTTTAAAATTAGTGATAATTGATTTTATTATTGGAGATACTATAGGAAGTGATAAAATGACTTTTATTATCATTGATAGAAAGGCCACTTTCTCTACCAAATTTATTTAAAAGACTTGAGATGCGATGTGATGAATAGAAGCATTGCAAAAAATAATGAAATCATCTGCAAAACTTAAATGTAAAATAGCAAGACCACCAAGAGTTATGTAGTACATACTAGGATTGTTTAGAAAAAAAATCATTGATGCTCCTAGATTAGTACTCAACAACAATAATAAATAAAACAAGAGATAAAAGATCCCCTTATCATAAGCCATGGAAAGAGGGAAAGAAACCCAAGGCTTCCCCATTAAGAAAAATCAGAAACCAAGCATTATTAATATAATTTTTAATAAGAAAAAATAAATTTAGTAGAAAGCCCAAATAAATTCAGAATATGGAAAGGAAATCCCAAGAGATGTTATCAAAGGCTTTGGTAATATCTAATTTGAAAAGAATGTTGCCACCTCTAGTCTTGGCATCAAGATCATGAATTAATTCTTGGGAAAGTAGAATATTATTAGAAATGGATCTACCTCTAACAAAACCAATTTGGTTGAGAGAGATAGTTCTATTATGTGAAGGACTAAGTTTATTAGTAAGAATATTGGAAATCAGCTTATTGAAGAAGGTGCAAAGACTAATAAGTCTAAAATCACTCCAATACTGGATTATCTTTAGGTTTGAGAATAATAGATGTAATAGAAAAATATCTAGGAGAAGGATTACCATTTAAAAAATCAATCACAACTTCAGCCAAATCATTTTTAATTATAAACCAACATTTTGGAAAAAAATTGAGTAGTGAAACCCTCCGGGCCAGCAACATAATATATGTTCATGCTATTCAGAAATTTGAAAATTTCATCTTCATTAGGAACAATGGTAAGCAAATCATTATCATCATTAGTAATAATAGAAGGAATCAAGAGTGATTGAGAAATAGCTTTATAAGAGAAATTCTAATTAAGCATATCTCTGAAGTAATTAATAATTGATTTCTTATAATCATTATTCTCCATAATCCAATCTCCATTATCATTTTTAATTTTTTGAGTATTATTTAAAGCTCTCTTTTTATTAACCAAAGCATGGAAATACTTAGTATTCTTGTCACCATCCATAATATGTTTACTAGCAGCTTTCTGGCACCAATAAGTCTCTTCCATATTTTAGAAGTTAACGAGTTTATCTTTCTCTCATTAGGTCTATAATCTTAGAAGGATCAAACATGGAGACTTCAAGATCACAAACCAATTTTTCCATATATTTAATATTAGCTAAATGGTTTTAAAATAATGCTTGTTCTATCAAATTTTGTTTAAGTTTTTTAAGTTTAAACCAAAGTCTACTCATCCCCATAATCGAATTATCAAGATGTAAAGAGCATTCCAATTATTATCCACAACATTAAAAAATGAATATGTTGAATCCACATGTTTTGAAATCTAAAAGGAGAGGTTTTTAGTCTATTAGAATTATCTTTAGTAGAAATTAGAAGAGAAGCATGATTTGACAATGTTCTACTTAAATGGTCAACAAAAGTAATAGGCCATTGAGTAATCCAATGACTATAAAAAAGAATTTGGTCCAACCTTTGCCAAAGTTTAGAGTTTTGCCAAGTATAATTAGAGCCCTTGAAGCCAATATCAATTAAATTATAATCAAGGATCATATTGTAGAAATCTTCCATTGATTAAATATTAGGAGAGCAACCACCACCTCATTTAGAAGAGAATAAAATGGAGTTGAAATTACCACCAACAAACCAAGGTTTGTTGATAGGAACAAAATTCCTTAAATTATCCTAAAGAAGATTTCTACCAAATCTATAATAATGCATAAACAAAAGAGACCAAAACACAATAATCACCATAAGAGATTTGAGCATTAACAATTTGAGAAAGTCATCAAGAATATAGACCTCAAAAAATTATTTCAAAACACCAAATCTTATTACTAACATTAGAAAAATTTATTGAAATCGATCATTCTAGGAACATGGTTAATTTTATTAGCATGAATAAGAGGCTCCAAAATAATAAGAAAAGAAATATTATGAATGTGACAAAGATTTCTAATATGATTACGAATAAAGAGGTGATCCCTTTAACATTCAACAAGAAAATTAAACATAAAGAAAATAGAAAAGGGGTTAAGCAAAGGTTATTAAAGAGGAGTGAGAGGCTACAAGATCTAGTGTTTTGGGAAATTTGGGAGGGAAATTTTTAATTTTTTTTCTTTTTAACATGATAAGTTTGGAAGCCATTTTCTTTTCCCCTAGAGTCTTCATCCAAGTAAGATTTAGTAACATTGTCATAGGTTTAGGAGAAATCTCCAAGTGTTTGGAGTGAAGTTCACCTTCTTCCAAATCCATATTTAGTTGAAAAGTAGGATTAACATGAATATCAAGATTAGAAATTAGAGATGGTGATGATTTATAACAATTTAAAGCACAAGTAGTAAAATCCAAATCAAAAATTTTTTCAGCATGCTCAACATCATCTAAATCATCATTAAAAGCTTCATTTTCATTGACCAAAGCGACATAGATGTTAGAATAGAATTAAAAGAAATAGAATCATCTTCTAATAACTTATAGAATTTATTATTCTCCACATTAGAAATATTGAAATTCAAAGAAGGAATAAAGGTAAATTATCTTTCCCATTTTGAATATTGGTCGAATCCCTACCAACATTAGAAGTTGAAACAAGTTCAACAGGATTAACCCCAATATCTAAGGAATCAACCTCAATAACAGCCTTCATACCATCCTTAGGATATGAGGCAAATTTTTGAACATAAGTAGGAATTGGCTTATGGGTAGATACAACATTTTCCTTAGGAGGAATTCTTTTTTTTTTTAAGTGGGGATGGAGAATAAAACATTCTGAATTGTCAAGAACATGTATTTTACAATGGGAACAAAAAATTAGAGGGTTCTCCAATTCAACCTTTTGTGAATACCCATATTTTTTAGAGCTAATCCAAATTTCCATATGGTATTTTTTAGTTATGTCTAATTCCACGAGGATCGAGCCACAAAAGGTGAGATCATTCAATTCTTGGTCGAGTTTCAAAGGCGCAAAATATAATACGATAGCAAAAAAACACATGATGGGAAATAAAATGAATGCACATATTAGGAAGATATAACCACATAGGGATAATAGCAGATTCCTTCTTAATGTCAAAAAGGGGTGACTACTTCAGCAAACAAATTTGACAATTAAATATGAACTAAGAATGATGCAAAAAAAACAAATGAATAATCCAGATCATTACAAAGTTGAATCAAGATATGTCGAGGGTCAATAATACCAACTAAGAAGGCACCCGTAAGCTTGAGATTAATGAAAAAAGAACTGATCTTATCCAAATTTGGATGACACAAAGCAAATTTATAAGAGAAAATTCAAAGGGTTTTTCCAACTTTTCAACATCCACATCAAAGCACATTATGGCCGGTAAACCTCTAAAAGACATCAAAATGAGATTAACCAAATCAATAGAGGGAGAAATCTTACCAGAGAGCACTTCCTTAAAAGATTTAGTAGAAGATGCAACATTAGGGCCACCAATCCCCAAAATGTTAGATGCCATAGCCAAAACATTCATATTTTGAGGTGGAACCCAAGGAATAAAACTCACGGCAGCCATGGTCAATGAAAAAACATCATGCAAATAGCTAGATGCCATTCAAGCCTTTAAAATCAGTCAAAATCAAAGCCAAAGACACAAAACCCTAATCAGGGGCGCTCTGCCAAGAGGATTTGAAAATCACCATAGAACAAGAGAATGCTTGGGGAGGATTCGAGTTTAGGGTTTAGCATTGTAGGTTTAGGGTTTAGGGTTTAATTTTATTTTTTTTAAAAGTAAACTCATTAGGTTTAGGTTTATTTTAATTAATTTAGTTTTATATTTACTTTAGTTTATTTTATTTTTCATTTTATTTAGGTTTATTTTATTTTTTATTTAGTTTATTTTATTTATTTTAGGTTTATTTATTTTATTTTTAGTTTAGGTTTAGGTTTATGTTTATTTTTGGTTTAATTATATTTTTATTTTATTTTTTAGGTTTAGGTTTTATTTTTTACTTTTATGTTTAGGTTTAGGTTTTATTTTATTTTTTTAGGTTTAGGTTTTAGATTTTTATTTTTGGTTTATTTTTAGGTATTCTTTCTTAGTTTTTGGTTTAGGTTTATATTTAGTTTATTTTATTTTATTTAGTCTAGGTTTAGGTTTAAGTTTAGGTTATATCAATTTTATTTTAGTTTATCTTAGTTTAGGTTTACGTTTATTTTATTTTTATTTTAGGTTTAGGTCTTTTTTTTAAGTTTAGGGTTTAGGTTTTATTTTTTCTTTATTTTTAGGTTTTATTTTTTCTTTATTTTTTATTTAGTTTTTATTTTTTTTACTTTACGTTTATTTTATTTGTATTTTAGGTTTAGTTTTTTTTTTTAGGTTTTATTTATTTATTTTTAATTTAGTTTAGGTTTTCATTTATTTATTTTATTTAGTTTTCATTTTTTTATTTTATTTTCTTTTTAGGTTTAGGTTTAGTTTTAGGTTTTAGTTTATGTTTTTATTTTATTTATTTTTTCATTTTATTTTTGCTTAGGTTTTTTTATTAATTTAATTTTTTTTGTTTCATTTAATTTAGGTTAAGTTTTTTTCTTTTTAGGGTTTAGGATTTAGGTTTTAGGTTCTAGTTTTATTTTAGGTTTGATTTTTTATTTTAGGTTAAGGTTTATTTTTAGTTTATTTTATTTTATTTAGTTTAGGGTTGAGGTTTAGTTTATTTTAGGTTTAGGTTTAGGTTTTATTTATTTTAGTTTAGGTTTAGGTTTATTTTATTTTATTTATTTTACTTTTATTTTAGCTTTAGTTTTTATTTTTAGTTTAGAGTTTGGGTTATTATTTTTTATTTACTTTTACATTTATTTTTTAGGTTTAGGTTTTATTTTGTTTTATTTTTTTTATTTTATTTTTTTTATTTTAAGTTTAGTTTTTATTTTATTTTGGTTTTTTATTCTTAGGTATATTTTATTTTATAGTTTAGTTTTTTATTTATTTTATTTTAATTTATTTTTATTTTTATTTTATTTTATTTTTATGTATAGGTTTAGGTTTAAGTTTAGGTTTTTATTTTATTTTATTTTTTATGTTATTTAGGTTTAGGTTTTATTTAATTATTTTATTTGCAGGCTTTATTTACTTTAGGTTTTTAAGTGTTTAGAGTTTAGGGTTTATGGTTTAAATTTTTTAGGTTTAGGGTTTTAGGGTTTTGTGTTTAGGGTTAGGGTTTAGGGTTTAGGGTTTAGGGGTTAGTGTTTAGGCTTTAGGGTTTAGAGTTTTTAGTGTTTAGGTTTTAAGGTTTAGGGTTTAGGGTTAGTTTAGGTTAAGGATTTAGGGTTTAGAGTTTAGGGTTTAGAGTATAGGGTTTTTAGGGTTTAGGGTTTATGGTGTAGGGTTTTAGGGTTTTAGGGTTTAGGGTTAGAGTTAAGATTTAGGGTTTAGGGTTTAGGGTTTAAGGTTTAGGGTTTAGGGTTTGGGGTTTAGGGTTTATGGTTAGTTTTAGGCTTTATGCTTTAGGGTTTTTATTGTTTAGGGTTTAAGGTTTAAGGTTTAGGGTTAGCTTAGGGTTTAGGGTTAGTTTAGGGGTAAGGGTTTAGGGTTTAGAGTTTTGGGTTTAGGGTTTTTAGGGTTTAGGGTTTATGTTTTTGGGTTAGTTTAGGATTTAGTGTTTTATTTTTAGGTTTATATTTTAGTTTAGGTTTTTAATTAGTTTTTATTTTATTTTTATTTTTCATTTAGCTTTCTTTTAATTTTTTCTTAGGAATTTTATTTTTTTTATTTTTAGGTTTTATTTAGTTTAGCTTTAGGTTTTTAAATTTTTAGGTTTTTATTTTAGTTTTATTTTTATATTTTATTTTTTTATTTTAGTTAAGTTTATTTTTAGTTTATTTTATTTTATTTAGTTTAGGGTTTAGGTTTAGTTTAATTTAGGTTTAGATTTAGGTTTTATTTATTTTAGTTTAGTTTAGGTTTAAGTTTATTTTGTTTTGTTTATTTTATTTTTATTTTAGGTTTAGTTTTTCTTTTTGGTTTAGGGTTTGGGTTTTATTTATTATTTATTTTTTGCTTTATTTTTTACATTTATATTTTTATTTAGTTTTATTATATTTTATTTTAGGTTTGCTTTATTTTTATTTTAAGTTTAGTTTTAATTTTATTTAGGTTTTATATTCTTAGGTTTATTTTATTTTTTTAGTTTAGTTTAGGTTTTTATTTAATTTAATTTAGTTTATTTTTATTATTTTATTTTATTTTATTTTTAGGTTTACACTTAGGTTTTAGTTTAGGTTTTTATGTATTTTATTTTATTTAGGTTTAAATTTTTTATTTATTTTATTTTTAGGTTTTATTTACTTTAGTTTTAGGTTTCTTAGTTTTTAGGGTTTAAGGTTTAGGGTTTAGGGTTTTAGGGTTTAGGGTTTTCGGGTTTACCATTTAGGGTTAGGATTAAGGGTTTAGGGTTTAGGTTTTGGTTTTTTTTTTTATTTTTATGTTTAGGTTTAGGTTTTTATTATATTCTTTTAAGTTTATTTTTTTGGTTTTTTTTTTAGTGTAGGTATATGTTTATTTTTAGTTTATTTTATTTTATTGGTTTAGGGTTTAGGTTTACTTTATTTTATGTTTAGGTTTAGTTTATTTATTTTAGTTTAGTTTATTTTTATGGTTTAGGTTTATTTTATTTTATTTATTTTAGTTTAGGTTTTTTTTAGTTTAAGGTTTAGGTTTAATTTTATTTATTTTAGGTTTATTTTATGTTTTGTATTTTATTTTAGGTTTAGTTTTTATTTTGTTTTATTTTAGGTTTATATTATTTTTATTTTTGGTTTAGTTTTTTATTTTATTTAAATTTTTTATCTTTAAGTTTATTTTAATTTTTAGTTTAGTTTAAGTTTTTATTTATTTTATGTTTGTAATTTTTTTTATTTTATTTTATTTTTTAGTTTTAGCTTTAAGTTTAGGTTTAGGTTTAGGTTTTATTTTATTTTATTATTTTATTTTATTTAGGTTTTATTTTTTTATTTATTTTATCTTTAGGTTTTATTTCTTTTAAGATTAGGTTTTCAATTTTTTAGGGTTTAGGGATTAAGGTTTAGGGTTTAGTTTTTAGGGTTTGGGGTTCAAGGTTTAGGGTTTAGGGTTTAGGGTTTAGGGTTAAGGGTTAGGATTTTTTAAAAAAAAATTTTTATTTTTTATTTTTAGGGTTTAGGGTTTAGATTTTAGTTCAGGGTTTAGGGTTTTTAGTTATTTTTAAATAGAGAACAAATTCAGATTCAACGTTCATCTTTTTAATTTCATCAACCAAGTAACGCACTAAGTTTTCTATAACCCCAGCGATGACGTCAACAAAAAATGAGCACACATAGAGCAAATCAAAAACCCTAGATAACTAGAACCGTCTCTATTATAATGACATAGTTCCATAAGCTATCGATC
This sequence comes from Cymbidium sinense, assembly GCA_021442155.1. Lineage (NCBI taxonomy): Eukaryota > Viridiplantae > Streptophyta > Magnoliopsida > Asparagales > Orchidaceae > Cymbidium > Cymbidium sinense. The sequence goes on along the minus strand of JAKCPB010000749.1, from coordinate 99,400 downwards.
GGTTTTCTTTAGTTTCTCCGGTTTGATCATAACCGGCCTCTCAAGTAGCGGGATCGACTATCATATCCTCGATCTCTCTCTCAGCCACCACCACGAATGTAACCTCCATCGCTCCTCCCACCTCCATAACCACCACTGCTCTGACCACCACCTCCATATCTACCATCACTTCCAGATCCCCCACCACCACTATGATAACTTCCGCATCCATCTTCTCCTCCACCGCAACATCTAGATTAAGCCTGGTTGATGGTGATGTTCCTGTCATCAAGGTTTTGAGCATTCTTAGGGTTCAAGTTTAGGTTTATTAGGCTTTAAGGTTTAGGTTTATTTTTAAATTTATTTAGTTACTTTAGGTTTAGGTTTTGGGTTTAGGTTTAGGATTTAGGGTTTAGGGTTAGGGTTTAGTTTGTTTTATAGTTTAGGTATAGTTTTGGATTATAGTTTAAGGTTTAAGTTTTAGGTTTAGGTTTAGCATTTAGGGCTTAGGGTTTTAGGGTTTAGGGTTTAGGGTTTAGGGTTTATGGTTTAAGGTTTTAAGGTTTAGGGTTTAGGGTTTAAGATTTAGGGTTTAGGGTTAATTTACAGTTTAAAGTTAATTTATGGTTTATGGTTTAGAGTTTAGGGTTTAAGTTTTAGGGTTTAGTGTTTAGGTTTAGGTTTTGTGTTTAGTCAGTTTTGGTTTAGGGTTTTAGGTTTGGGTTTTAGGTTTAGGTTTAGTATTTTAGTTATTTATGGTTGTAGGTTTAGGGTTTATAGTTTCATGTTTAAGGTTAGTTTTAGAGTTTAGGGTTTAGGGTTTGGGTTTTTAATAAAAAATTAAGTCAACTAGTAGGTTTAGGTTTATTTAGTTTATTTTTTATTTTAGTTTATTTATTTATTATTTTGATTTAGGTTTATTTTTATTTTTGTTTAGTTTAGTTTCTTTATTTTAGGTATATTTATTATAGTTTAGGTTTTTTATTTTAGTTTATTTTTTAGGTTTAGGTTTTTAGGATTAAGTTATTTTTTAGTTTAGTTTTATTTTTATTTTATTTATTAGGTTTTGGTTTTATTTTTTATTTTTAGGTTTAGGTTTAGTTTTTTATTTTATTTTTTTAGGTCTAGATTTTAGGTTTATTTTTAGGTTTTATTTTTTAGTTTATGTTTAGGTTTATTTTTAGTTTATTTTAGTTTAATTAGTTTATGTTTAGGTTTAGATTCAGTTTATTTTAGGTTTAGGTTTTATTTATTTTAGATTAGTTTATTTTAGTTTAGGTTTAGGTTTATTTTTTATTTTTGTTTATTTTATTTTATTTTAGGTTTAATTTTTTTAGTTTAGGGTTTAGGTTTTATTTTGTATATATTTTTAGGTTTTATTAATGTTTTTTTAGGTTTAGGTTTTATTTACCTTTTATTTTATTTTATTTTTTATTTACGTTTAGTTTTTTTATTTTATTTAGCTTTTTATTCTTTGTTTATTTTATTATTTAGTTTAGTATAGGTTTATTATTTTATTTTAGTTTATTTTATTTTATTTTAGGTTTAGGTTTAGGTTCTAATTTAGGTTTTTATTTTATTTTTATTTAGGTTTAGGTTTTTATTTCATTATTTTTTTTGTAGATTTTATTTAGTTTAGGTTTTTAGGGTTTAGGGTTTAGGGTTTAGGGTTTTGAGTTTTAGTGTTTATGGTTTTAGGGTTTAGGGTTTTGGGTTATTGTTTAGGATTTAGGATTTAGTGTTTAGGCTTTAGGGTTTAGGATTTTATGGTTTAGGGTTAGCTTAGGGTTTAGGGTTTAGTTGACCAATTGAAGTTGATTGTAGGCTTTGGTTTCAATTATTTAGGATTTGGTTTTATTTAGGCCAACTTGAACCTTTAGGTCAATTTGAGCTAAGTAGGTCAATTGGGTTCAATTAGGTCCAATCATGGCTTTGGTCAAGTTCAACAATCAATTTGGAATGAACTTGAGCTATTAGTTGCAATCAATTTGGTTTATATTTTAATTTAACCCAATTTAGTCTTTTAGGTCAATTTGGGTCAACTTAGGTCAAGAGGGCCAATTGGGTTTGGTTTGACACAATTGAAGGTCAAGTCATATTTAAATATTGATTTTGATTTTGTATGAATCATTGGTTTAAAGTGATTTGGCTTAGGTTGCACCTTGGCTAGTTTGTGTTCATATGGGTTAAGGGGTTGACTTGGTCAAATGACCAAGTTGACTTGGTTTGACCCAATTTATGACAATTGATCAACCTAGGGTGATCAACGATCATGATGGGAGGTTTTGATGGACTTCATTCAATCCAATTTGAGTAGGAGTAGAACTTGGCTCAAATAGGTCAAATTGGCCACTTTGGGTCAAGTGGGCCAATTGGGTTTAATTGGCTTGATTTTGGATTGAGTTTGATTTAGTTGAGTTTATTTATGGATTTGGGATTGATATACAAATTCAATAGCAATTGGCTTGGGTTCAATTGGGTTTTGGTTCATTTGAACATTTCAAGTCAAAAGGGTTAAGTTGGGTTTGACTTGGGTTGAATTTGGTTTGGCTTGATGATTGTATATTTCATTTATATTTGTGAATATGATTGAAAGTAAAAATGATTCATGAGAAAATCAATTGAATTTGGGTTTTGGAATGAAGGAATTTCGCTAAGTCCATGGAGTTGGGTCATTTGGCTTAGGTTTGGATTTTGATTTGGTTTAATTTAGTTTTGATTTAAAATTTATATTTCATTTAAATTTCTCAAGATGATTGAAAATATGATTGATTTGTTAGAAAATCAATTGAGTTTGACTTGATTTGGATTAAGATTTGGCTAAGTCCATCGGATAGGTCATATGGCTTAGGAAGGGTTTTGATTTAATTTGATTTAGTTTGATTTAATTTTGATCATTTGAATGTAGATTTGATTTTTTATTTAGAAAGATTGAAGATATAAATTGATTATGAGAAAATGAATTGATTTTGGATTGATTTGGATTAAGATTTGGCTAAGTCCATGGGATAGGTCATATGGCTTAGGAAAGGTTTCAAGTTTGGATTTGATCATGGGCTTCAATCATTTGGTTTTAGAATTTGGCTTTGGATTTGGATTTGAATTTGATGTTTGAATTGAACTTGAGGTTTGGTTTGAGAAGGTGAACATGGATTACATTTAGGTTGTAGGGTAGGTGGATTATCCTAATCCCTAAGGAATAACCTAATCCTATGGTTAACCCTTCTAAGTCTTTAGGCTTGTGTTAAGTGTTTACCTAATTATTAAAAGTGTCTTATGACTAGGAAAGTCTTAGTGTCTAGAAGACTCTTATGCCTAAGATGGGAAGATTGAATGAGCACTCCAAAAGTGAGGTTAATAGGCCTTAGGCTCCATAGTGTTGCCCTTGAAGATAGATGATTGGAAGATTAAAGCCAAGTTTCACAAATATAGACTCAGATACATCTTTCAAAGCTTTGCTTGGGAGACCATGGATACATGAGAACAACATAGTTTGATCCTCTCTACATCAGTGTATGAAGTTTGTGAGAGGTGGAATTGTCTACTGTGTCAAAGGAGATCTCCCTCAAAATCAACAAGCCTATTCTCAAGAACTTGGCAAAAATTTAAAAATTAAAAATAAAGAAAAAGAAAAAAAAGAGAAAATGAAAAAGGAAAAGAAAATAAATGGGAGCGAAAATAGACTTGGAGGAGGAAGTGGAGCATGACATTAGATTCCACACATAGTCGTCACTCCATTCAACATATGGGTGGGTTGACCTCCACCAGGAGAAAGAGGCAGTTGGAGGCATCTAGTGGAAAACCTCATTATTGGCTACCCAATAGAAGATATGTCCCCACTTCCAAGAGTACTCCTGCATCCATATAGACTTAGAATCTAGTTCATAGGATGAGTCTTATATGGTTTGCGCACTAGCCAGCTCTTCTCAGCCGTAGATTTTCTTAGAGATGACATTTGAGCTAGATAGCGATGAAGAATAGGCTCTAAAGAAAAGCATAAGTGTATCCAAGTCTATATGTGAAATAGTTAGGCATCAGTTAGGAACCTTAGCCCTAATCCCACTTGCCTCTCAAAAAGCTAAGGGTTTGACAGTTAAGGATGCCCTAAGTCATCCATAGGTGTGAAGACTCATAGGTTTTTTTTGGGAGCATAATCCTCAAGTCAAGAAGTTGATGTAAAAATTAAGGATGATTCATATAGAGATTTAATAGAATTACCTTTTGATTGGTACTTGCCTTGTGTTCATAATTTAGCAAAGAAAGGGTTAATCCCACATAATTAGTCAAAGCACAGGTCAGACTACTTCGAAAGAATATGGAAGAACAAATGCAAAAGTTCTCAATCAAAATGAGGACTAGGATTCAATATAGTGGGTCCAATTGATGATGATAATTACTACTTAGTCATCACCAATCATTTAGAATCTCATAGGTTCTTTTCAAATCACATTAAATCATATGAGGACTTGTGTTTAGAAACTTCAGATGATCCAAATGATTTTGAAGTTAAAGATGCACTGCCAGAGTTCAAAGAAGAGATGAAGTCAACTTTCAACGAGCTCAAGGAAATCAACTTAGGAACTGAAGAAGATCCACACCTACATACATTAGTTATTTGTTGAATGACATCAAAACTAATGATTTAGTTAGGCTATTACTTGAGTTTAAGGACTGCTTTGCATGGAGTTTTGAAGAGATGTTAAGATTGGCTCCTAACATTGTGGTCCATAAATAGCAATAGAGCTTACTGCTAACCCTATCAAGCAAGCTCCTAGATTAGACATTGAACAACAGGTCATTTCTGAAGTCAAGAAATTGATCGATGTTGGCTTCATCCAAGAAGAAAAATACCCTACCTGGTGAGCCAGCATCATCTCATTAAGAAAATGAATTTCCAAATTTACATATTCATTGATTTTAAGGATTTAAATAAGGCATGCCCAAAAGACGATGCTCCAGTACCAATCATGGAGCTACCGGTGGACATTGCCTCATCTCATGCAGTATTCTCTTTAAATGGATGGCTCATCTAGATATAACCAAATAAAGATGGCCCCTGAAGATGAAAGAAACACTACTTTTAAAACCCTGATCAAAATCTATTTCTATAAAGTCATGCCTTCCATCCCTAGAAATGCTAGTGCTACATACCAGTAGGCTATGACTCGAATCTTTGATGAACTCATTCATCATAAAGTCAAGTGCTATGTTGATGATCTCGTGCTCAAAAGTAAAGGAAAGGAAGAATATCTCTTTGACTTGAGAGTAGTTTTCAAATAGTTAAAACAATTTAACCTCAAAATGAACCCCCTAAAGTGTGCATTCATAATAGCTTCAGGGAAATTCCTTGGGTTTGTTGTCTGACACCAAAGAATCAAAATCAATATAGAGAAGATCAAGGTGATATTAGAAATGCCACCACCTAAAAGTTTGACTCAACTCTGATCATTCTAAGGGAGGTTAGCATATCTAACAAGCTATATATCCAACCTATCGGTAAGATATTAGCCATTCTCAGCACTTATCAAAAAGGATGCCAAGTTCATGTAGGATGATAAGTATGAGCATGTCTTTGAAGATATCAAACATTACCTGATGACATCACTAGTTCTAATAGCCCCTATTCCGGTGAAGCCACTCATACTTTACACTACTGTGTTAGGCGACTCCCTTTGTGATTTATTAGCCCAAGCCAATGATGAAGGGAAGAAAAATGCACTTTATTACCTCAGCCATCATCTAATCCCTACTGAGGCTAATTATCCACCAATTAAGAAGCATTTCCTAGCTTTAATCTTTCCATCCCAAAAGCTACACCACTACATGCTTCCTCATAAGGTGAACTTAATCTCTTGGATCAATCCACTATAGTATCTCATGATATGGCCGATGTAATCCAGATGTTTGAAATAATGGTCCATGATCCTCTCGCAGTTTAATTACCTTTGTGCCCCTCCATGCGGTGAAAGGACAAGCGCTAGCGGATATCTTAGTAGCACACCCACTTCATGTTGAATCTCTTGTTAGTGATGATCTCCCCAACATATACAAATCATGAACTTAGGGGATACTAGCATTCACTGCTAGGAAGTGTACTTTGATGGTGCAGCTTCCTCTCAAATAGGAGAAGAACCACAATTTATTATTCCAGGAAAGGTAGAGGTAGGAATAGTTTTCTAAACTCCAAACTGCGATGTGGTGAGATTTTAATATCATCTATCCAATCTTTGAAACAACAATGAAGCCAAATATGAGGCTCTAATTACTGGTTTGGAGTTAGTCGTTACTCTAAGCATCAGAACATCAAGATATTCAGAGATTCTTCGCTAGTTATCAACCAAATCATTGGTCCTATAAGGTTATGAAGCCCAATCTCCATCACTACCATAAGTACACCATAGAGTTATTGCCCAAATTTTAGAGGTTTCCATTTATAAGATTCCTCGAGGAGAGAATGTCATAGCGTATGCTTTAGCCAAGCTTGCCAAGGAGTTGGCATGTCCGAAGGATGAGTCGATATCAATAAAGGTCCAATATAGACAAGTCTTATCCCTTATAGATATTGAACTCATCAAAAAGTACTATCTTGAATGAGAGAGCATACAATGCTTACAATCAACAGCCTTTACTTAAAGAAATATTATAAATCATGTTTGAAAATAATTATCATTAATGAAAATTACATTTCAAATTCAATCTCTTCCATGTTGAAAGTATTCTTGTTTATGAATCTTCCATGACATGTTTATGGTAGGTGTAAAGAACCAAAATGGTGTCCTATCCTTCGACACAACACAAACTACACATAAACATATAAAATAAACACATATCTTTTATATCGGGCTACTCTGAGTTGAGATACTACCCCTAGTGGTACTCACTCAGTAGCTACTCTAGGTTTGGCTGACGTGCTACCCAATTAGTGTGTCACCCCAATGGTCTTCTTGCTTTGGAGGATATTAGTCTACATTGCTTTCCTTCCTTACTTGGCCACTGCGCATCGACGAGTGCCTTCTTTGTTTGGTAGGCCTTACTGCATGGCTGGTAAGCTACCTCTTGTTGGGTTCATTTATGAGAATGTGAGTCTGCTACACTTTGTTCTTAGATTAGACTTCATGCACTGACTGGGTCGAGTATATTTGGCATTTAGGATAAGTCCCCTAGCGGCTCCTTCCCTCTTGACTACTTCAAGTTTAGGTCTAGTCCTTCCTCGGGGCTCCCCACATAGTAGTGGCTCTAGATTAGATAACATATGTTCTGCCGATGATAGACTACTTCAATGATCGATTCTACTTAGGAAGTTGTAAGCCTAAATGCTTTCTTTTTAGATTGTTCATTGCACTCTGATGGGCACCTTAGGTTGGTTGGTTCTCACTATGCTAATGGATACACCACTCATGGAAGATGTAAGTCTTCTATGCTTCCTCCTTGAGTTAACCACCATACACCTATAGGCTTTCCTTTCTAAAGATTAGGATAATGCTCCAAGTAGCACCTCCCCTATGGGCACTATATTTGGATGACATCCTTTGCAACCCCATTTAGACACTACCCAGATTACTATCAGATTGGCCAATTCCCCTTTCCTAGTAACCACCCCTATTGTTGGAGAATCTGTCCTATGGATGTGCAGTTTCTTCCTTGGTTTAATAAATCTGAGATATGTCAAGGTTGACATAACCCATTCTCAGTGTGGTCCCTCACACACCAATAGGGTCCACGCAAACATATAAAGAAAATATATATTCACTTGTGGATTAGGAGGACACCCCTAGTGGTACCTTTTCCAAAGCAAGTATCCTATCTTTAGGGTAATGTCAACAAAACTCCCCATAGGAATCTCCTTACTACTATTGAGTTGATATAAGTCTCTAGCGGCATTCACTCAGTAGTCGCCTCTATGTTGGGTTCAATTTGTTGTGCTACTAATAGGTCAGCCCAACGATTGTTCCCTACTTTAGAAGATATAAGTATGTTATGCCTTCTTCTTATCATAACCATTGCACACTTAAAAGCAACCCCTTAGGTTGGCCACTCTATAGGCAAGAGTAACCCTTTGGATTTGTAAATCAGATAAGAAAAGTCTAATATAGCCCCTTCTTAGTGGGTCCATCAACATGGTCCACAAATTAAATCTATCAAATTTGACCAAGCTCGCATCCCTAGAGGATATTCCCTCAATTCAAAAATAAAATAAACCAAATAAACCATTTTAAATCATATAAAATTAAGAAAAAACTAATCCTGACTACTTCTGAGCTGACATAAGTCCCCAGCAATTTTCACTTAGTAGTCACCCTAAGTCAGGTTCGATTTATTATGCATCCAACAAGTCACCCTAGCAGTTATTTTTCACTTTGGAAGATGTAAGTTTGCTATGCCTTTTTCTAGCATAGCCATGAAACCCCTTAGGTTGGCTAGCTCTACCGGTAGACTATCTTTTTTTATTTATAAACCTGAGGTAGGTTAAGGCTGATATAGCCCCTTCTCAGTGGGTCTATCACACATCGACAGGATGCATACAATAACTTAGATTAAATTAAACCCAATCTGATTTTTCCAAGTAGAGTTAAATCACACCCTTCTCCCTAGTGGAGCCCCAAATCATATATAAATAACTCGTGCAAATAAATCTAATACAAAACCAACCTCTCTAGTGGAGCCAAATTAAACCAACTCCCCCAATAGAATCTAAATCAAAGAAATCCAACCAAACTCTTATCCTTAGTGGATACATCCCCAAATAAATCTATGAAATCAAACTCAAATCCCAATCCCCAATGAATAGCCTGAACATGCTTCCCTAGTGGAAGCTTCATATACTTGATCCACAGTAGACTCGAGTCCATATCTCTAGCAGATATGCCTCCACATCAATTAAAATAAAACAAGTTAAAGTTGATTTGATCTTAATCCTTGGTGGATTATAGATTCCTATCCCCAGCAGATCTTCTTTACAAAATCATATAATCAAATCAAATTCAAACCTTATCACTAGCAAATTTTCTTCTTCTTCTATTCCCCTCAACCCTCACATGTAATGTCCAATGCATGTGTGATCCCTAGGATCTCCCTCCATATCCTTGACATGGTATTCTCATCAAATCTTATTTCTTCTCTTATGCACACCTTTAATACTTCAACCAAAAGCATAATAATGTATCTATTCAAATTACATCATCTTAACATTGTAATTAACATTTTATAATTTGTGATGGTGTAAGCTCAAACTAAATAATCAATATCATGATAAACATATTATAGTCCAATTAACACACTATATTATATTATAATATATGATTTTTTATAATTTACTATAATATTTATTGTCTAAGTTTACACCTCATTAGAATCACTTAAAAGGAACATATAACAAAACTTTCTCAAAATATGAATAATGTTCATTTTGGATGTAAAATTATTATTTTTCTATTAGAAATGCTACAAAATAGCATAAGTTTGGTGTTGCTTCTTGCTATGTGCTATGAATTTGGGCAAATTCTTCCATCTCAACCTTCAAATTGGCATTTTTATGAGTTTTGACCCAACGTATTATAACAAAAGTAAAACATACTAAAATGTACAATAACATTTAGTAACACACCACCACATTCATATATTTGTAAAGTTATATTGTTATGTACAATATATTTTAATATGCTTTGATATAATATATTATCTTACATTACACCTTAAAATGAATCACTTTAAGCAAAATATTTATCAAATTTGGTTGAAAAATGAACATTTATTTTGGATGCAAAATTTCATTCTTTTGATTAAATGACACACCATTGCACACCCCCAAAGATGTTCCCTAAAGCTTACCCTAAATTTGGCCAAATCCCATCATCTCAGCCTATAAATCAATATCTTTATGAATTATACCAGTACAAACTATACTACATCATACTATAGAAAACTAAAATATGCTAAATAATAAGTAGTAATACATAATATGCTATAATGCATGATGCTACACTATGTTATGGCATCCTATATTATAATACACTATAACATATTATATTTATTATATTGCATATCACATCAGAATGGATTACTTAAGATAAAAAATCATAAAATTAGTCTAAATAATAAAAAACTATATATTTTAGTCGTATCACTTACATATTTTAAATTGGAACAAAATATTATGATGTCATGATCTACCTATTATGAATTTGTCCAAATTTCATAATTTTAAAGTCTAAATCAACATTTTTATAAATAATGCTAGTGTAGGCTCGACTGCATGATTGTAAAATACTAAAAGAATTTAAAATGCACATAATAATATATTATGATATATGATGTTATACTATGCAACAACATATAATATTTATTTTGAACATAAAAACTTACTTTTTAGACTACAAGTGGCATAGCACACCTTTGGTATTCATCATCTGATTTATTAAATTAATATTTTTATGATTTATATTAAATTAGACTATAGGGCACAATACCATAATATACTAAAACATTTCAAAATATCTTATAACATCCAAAACACATCATTATATGCTCTAGGATATGATGCTACATTGTACTATAATATATAGTATTATATTATGATTTAGGTTAGGGTTTAGGTATTCAAATCTTTAATATTCAAGGGAAAGTCTCTTGAATACATTTTCCAACACCATAACAATGTTAGGATTAGGTCATTCTTTATATCTACTCCTAATGACATATTTATTCAAGGTTTAGAGTTTAGGGTTTAGGGTTAGATTTTAAGGTTAGTTTAGGGTTTAGGGTTTAGGGTTTAAGGTTTATGGTTTGGGTTTAGGGTCTAGGGTTGTAGGTTTTAGGTTTTAAAGTTTACAGTTAAGATTTTAGGGTTTTAGGGTTTAGGGTTTATGGTTTAGGGTTTAATATTTAGGGTTCAGGGATTTTAGGGTTTAGGTTTAAGATTTAGGGTATAGGGTAAAGGGTTTTAGTTTTAGGTTTAGGATTTAAGTTTTAGTTTAGGGTTTAAGGTTTTTTTTAATAGAGAATAAACTCATATTCAACATATATTCTTTTCAATTTCATCAACCAAGTAGCACCCCAAGTTTTTTATGACACAAGCAACGACATAGATAAAAAATGACCACCCATAGAGAAAATCAAAACCCTAGATAGTAGAACCACTAAAGTCAGTTCCATAGTAGCGGTCATTTTCCATTCTTTAGTTTCTCAATTCCCATCAGAACCACCATCGCCTCTCGAGTAGTGGGATCCGCCATCATATCCTCGATCTCTCCCTCTACCACCACCATGGATGTAACCTTTGTCGCACCTCCCGCCTCCACCTCCTCACCGCCACCTCCATATCCACCAGCACTTTTAGATCCCCCACCACCACTATGAAAATCACCGCCTCTGCCTTTGCCTCCATTGCCAGATCTAGACTAAGCCTAGTTGACGGTGATGTTCCTGCCATCAATGTTCTATCTATTCTTAAGTTTAGCTTAGTTTAGGGTTTAGGGTTAATTTAGGGTTTAGTGTTTAGGGTTTGGTGTTTGAGGTTTAAGGTTTAGGGTTGTAGGTTTTAGGGTTTAAGGTTTAGGGTTGAGGGTTTAGGGTTTAGGGTTTCAGGGTTTTAGGTTTAGGGTATAGGGTTTTAGGGTTTAGGGCTTAAGGTTTATGGTTTAGGGTTTAGGGTTTAGGTTTTAGAGTTTAGGGTTTTAGGGTTTAGGGTTGTAGGTTTAGGGTTGTAGGTTTAGGGATTGGGGTTTAGGGTTAGTTTTTGGGTTAAGTTTGATTTTTAGGGTTTTAAAAATTTAAGTAATTGAGTTTAGGTTTATTTAGTTTATTTTTTATTTAGTTTATATATATATATATATATATATATATATATATATATATATATATATATATATATATATATATATAGTTTATCTTTATCTTTATTTAGTTTAGTTTATTTATTTTATGTTTATTTATTTTAGTTTAAGATTTTTATTTTAGTTTATTTTTTTAGTTTAGGTTAATTTTTTTGTTGAGTTTTATTTTTATTTAGTTTTTTAGATTTAGGTTTTATTTTTTATTTTTAGGTTTAGATTTACATTTTTATTTTAATTTATTTGGTTTTGGTTTTAAGTTTTTATTTTAGGTTTATTTTAGGTTTTATGTTTTAGTATAGGTTTAGGTTTATTTTTAGTTTATTTTATTTTACTTAGTTTATGAGTTTAGGTTAAGTTTATATTAGGTTTAAGTTTAGGACTAATTTATTTTAGTTTTGTTTACTTTAATTTAGGTTTAGGTTTATTTTATTTTTATTTTTCTTTTATCTTTATGCTTATTTTTAGGTTTGGGTTTTTATTTAGTTTTTATTTTATTTTATTGAGGTTTTTTATACTTAGGTTTATTTTATATTTTTTTAGTTTAGTTTAGGTTTTTTTATAATATATTAGTTTATTTTTATTTTCTGTTTTATTTTATTTTTAGGTTTAAGTCTAAGTTTTAGTGTAGGTTTTTATTATATTTATTTTATTTTATTTAGGTTTAAGTTTATTTATTTATTTTATTTAGTTTAGGTTTAGGTTTTTAGGTTTTTAGGGTTTAGAGTTTAGGGTTTAGGGTTTAGGGTTTTAGGGTTTAGTGTTTAGGGTTAGGGTTTAGGGTTTAGGGTTTAGGATTTATTGTTTAAGCTTTAGGGTTTAGGATTTTTAGGTTTAGGGTTTACTGTTTAGGTTTTAAGGTTTAGGGTTAGCTTAGGGTTTAGGGTTATTTTAGGGTTTAGATTTAGGGTTTAGGGTTTAGTTTAGTTTAGGGCCCAGTTTAGTTTAGGTTTATATTTTAGGGTTTAAGGTTCAGGTGAGGTTGGGGTTTAGGGTTTATGGTTTAAGTTAGTTTAGGGTTTAGGTGTAGATTTAGGGTTAGGGTTAGTTTTAGGGTTTTTGTTTAGGGTTTGTAGGTGGGGTTTAGGGTTTAGGATTTAAGATTTAGGTTTTTTTTTTAAACCGGCAGGTTTTGATTTATTTAGTTTATTTATTCTTTTAGTTTATTTTATTTTTTATTTTAATTTAGGTTTATTTTAATTTTATTTAGTTTGGTTAATTTATTTTAGATTTATTTATTTTAGTTCAGGTTTTTTATTTTAGTTTATTTTTTAGGTTTAAGTTTAGGTTTATGTTTATGTTTTTTTTAGTTTAGTTTTATTTTTATTTTATTTTTTATTTTTTTAGGTTTAGGTTTAGGTTTTTATTTTAGTTTCTAGGTTTAGGTTTAGGTTTTTATTTTAGTTTCTAGGTTTAGGTTTTAGGTTTTTATTTTAGGTCTACTTTTAGGTTTTATTTTCTAATTTAGGTATTATTTAATTTTATTTTATTTAGTTTAGGGTTTAGGTTTAGTTTATTTTAGGTTTAGGTTTAGGTTTTACTTATTTTAGTTTAGGTTTATATTTTTTTTATTTTTTTTTTATTTTAGGTTTTGGTTTTTTTTTAAGTTTAGGGTTTAGATTTTATTTTTTACTTATTTTTAAGTTTATTTTTTGGGTTTGGATGTTTATGTAGTTTTTATTTTATTTTATTTTAGATTTATTTTATTTTTATTTTAATTAGGTTTTATATTCTTTAGCTTTATTCTATTTTTTTGTTTAGTTTAGGTTCTTATTTATTTTATTTTAGTTTAGTTTTTACTTTTTATTTTATTTTATTTTTATGTTAAGGTTTAGGTTTTATTTATTTTAGTTTAGGTTTATTATTATTTTATTTTGTTTATTTAGGTTTTGGTTTTTTTTTAAGTTTAGGGTATTGATTTTCTTTTTTATTTATTATTTAGTTTATTTTTTCATGTTAGGTTTTATTTAGTTTTTATTTTATATTATTTTAGATTTATTTTATTTTTATTTTATGTTTAGTTTTTATTTTAGTTAGGTTTTTTATTTTTGCATTTTTTAGTTTAGTTTAGGTTCATATTTATTTTATTTTATTTTAGTTTTCATTTTTTATTTTATTTTATTTTTAGGTTTACATTTAGGTTGAGGTTTAGGTTTAGGTTTTAGTTGAGATTTTTATTTTATTTTATTTTATTACTTTATTTAAGTTTAAGTTTTATAATTTATTTTATTTTTAGGTTTTATTTTGTTTTGGTTTAGGTTTTTAGGTTTTTAGGGTTTAGGGTTTAGGGATTAGGATTTCGGGTTTATGGTTTAGGGTTTGGGGTTTAAGGCTAACGATTTAGGATTATAAGTTTAAGGGTTCAGGGTTTAGGGTTTTAGGGTTTATTGTTTAGGGTTTAGGTTTTATGGCTTAGGGTTTAAGGTTTAGGGTTTAGGATTTAGGGATTTTGTTACTTCTTTTTATTTTTAAATTTTAATTTTTTTTAAATTAGGTTTAGGTTTATTTAGTTTATTTAGTGTATTTTTATTTATTTTAGTTATTTTTTTATTTTTATTTAGGTTTATTTTTATTTTTATTTAGTTTAGTTTATTTATTTTAGGTTGATTTATTTTAGGTTTATCTATTTTTTTTATTTTCTTGGTTTAGGATTATTTTTTTAGTTTAGTTTTTTTTTTTATTTTATATTTTTGGTTTAAGTATTATTTTTTATTTTTAGGTTTAGGTTTGGGTTTTTATTTTATTTTTCTTAGGTTTATGTTTTATGATTTTATTTTAGGTTTATTTTTAGGTATTATTTTTTACTTTAGGTTTAGGTTTATTTTTAGTTTATTTTATTTTATTTTGGGTTTAGGTTTAGGTTTATATTTTATTTATTTATTTTTTAGTTTATTTTAGTTTAGGTTTAGGTTTCTTTTATTTTTATTTTAGGTTTAGGTTTTTCCTTTTAGTTTAGGGTTTAGGTTTTCTTTTTTATTTATTTTTAGGTTTTAATTTTAGGTTTATTTTTTAGGTTTAGGTTTATATTTGGGATTTATTTTAGGCTTATTTGATTGTTATTTTAGGTTCTTTTTCTTTATTTAGGTTTTTATTTTTTTTAGTTTAGTTTAGGTTTTTTATTTATTTTATTTTAGTTTGGTTTTTACTTTTTATTTTATTTTCTTTTTTTTATTTAAGTTTAAGTTTAGGTTTAGGTTTTGGTTTTAGTTTAAGTTTTATTTTATTTTATTTATTTTTTTATTTTATTTTGGTTTAAGTTTTTTTATTTATTTTATTTTTATGCTTTATTTAGTTTAGGTATAGGTTTTTATCTTTTTAGGGTTTAAGGTTTAGGGTTTAGGGTTAAGGGTTTAGGGTTTGGGGTTTAGGGTCTAAGGTTTAGGGTTTAGGGTTTAGGGTTTAGGGTTGTAGGCTTAGGGTTGTAAGTTTAGGATTTAGGGTTTAGGGTTAGTTTTAGGGTTTATGGTTGAAGGTTTAAATTTTAGGTCTAAGGTTTAGGTTTTAGTTTAGAGTTTAGGGTTTTTGGATTTTTTTTAAGAGAGAGCAAACTTAGATTCAACATTTATTCTTTTTTATTTCATCAACCAAGTACCACACAAAGTTTTCTGAGACACAAGCAATGACATAGATTAAAAATGAGCATATAAAGAGCAAATCAAAAACCCTTGATAACCTGAATCATATATATTATGAAGACACAATTTCATAAGCAGCAGATCGTATTAGCCATTCTTCAGTTTCTCTAGTTCCCATAAGAACCACTCCAGCCTCTCGAGAAGTAGCATCCACCATCATATCCCAGATCTCTCCCTCTGCCACCACCACGGTTGTAACCTCCATCGCTTTCATTACCACCACTGCTCCGACCATCGCCTCCATATCCACCAGCATCTCCAGATCCCCCTCCACCACTGTGGTAACCACTGCCTCTGCCTTTGACTCCACTGCTAGATCTAGACTAAGCTGATTGATGGTGATGTTCCTGCCATCAAGGTTCTACCCATTCTTAGGGTTTAGGTTTAGGTTCAGGTTTATTCGATTTTGGGGTTTTGGTTCATTTGTAAATTTATTTAGTTTTTTTAGGATTAGATTTAGGGTTTAAGGTTTAGGGTTAGGGTTTAGGGTTTAGGGTTTAGGGTTCATGGTGTAGGTTTTAGAGTTTAAGATTTAGAGTTTTAGGGTCTACACTTTTAGGATTTAGAGTTAAGGTTTAGGGTTTAGGATTTAGGGTTTAAGGTTTAGATTTTTTTAAACTAAGTAAACTAGTTGCTTTAAGTTTATTTAGTTTATTTAATTTAGCATTTAGGGTGGGTTTAGTGTTTAGTTTAGGGCTTTTTTTTGTGTTTAAGGTTTAGGGTTGTCGATGTAGGGTTTAGGGTTTAGGGTTAGTTTTAGGGTCTAGGGTTTTTAGGGTTTAGGATTTAGGGTTTAGGGTTTTCTTTTTTAAAATTAAGTAAACTGGTAGGTTTAGTTTTATTTAGTTTATTTTTTGTTTATTTTAGATTATTTTATTTTTAATTTATATTTAGGTTTATTTTTCTTTTATTTAGTTTAGTTTATTTATTTTAGGTTTATTTATTTTAGGTTAAGTTTTTTATTTTAGTTTATTTTTTAGGTTTAAGTTCATGTTTAGGTTTATTTCTTAGTTGAGTTTTATTTTTACATTATTTTTTAGGTTTATATTTTATTTTTATTTTTATGTTCAGGTTTAGGTTTTTATTTTATTTATTTTAGGTTTAGGTTTTATGCTTTTATTTTAGGTTTTTTTTAGGTTTTATTTTTATAGTTAAGGTTTAGGTTTATTTTTATTTTATTTTGTTTAGGTTTAGGTTAGGTTTTATTTATTTTAGTTTAGTTTATTTTAGTTTAGGTTCAGGTTAATTTTATTTTGCTGATTTTTTTTTATTTTAGGTTTAGGGTTTTTTTAGTTTATGGTTTAAGTTTTATTTTGTGTTTATTTTTAGGTTTATTCTTTAGATTTAGGTTTTTATTTAGTTTTAATTTTATTTTATTTTAGGTTTATTTTAGGTTTAATTTATTTTTATTTGGCATTTAGATTTTATTTTATTTAGGTTTTTTATTCTTGGGTTTATTTTATTTTATTTAGTTTTGTTTAGGTATTTATTTATTTTAGTTTAGTTTATTTTATTTTATTTTTAGGTTTAGATTTAGGTTTTAGTTTATGTTTTTATTTTATTTTAGACTCGAATCTTTGATGAACTCTTTCATCATCAAGTCGAGTGCTATGTTGATGATCTTGTGGTCAAAAGTAGAGAAAAGGAAAACCATCTCTTTGACTTGAGAGTAGTTTTTGAATAGTTAAGACAATTTAACCTCAAAATGAACCCCTTATAGTGTGCATTCGGAGTAGCTTCAGGATAATTTCTTGGGTTTGCTGTTCAACACCATGTGGTTGCATATCATATTAGCTCATAATTATTTAATTGATTACTTTAAGGTGACATAGTAAGGATTAATTAATTGATTTAATCTATGCTTAACTTAATCAATCCAAAAAAACAACCTAATTGCTTTTATTGAATCAAATTAACTCACACATATGGGAATGAGATTAGAGTAGCAAACCTCTTTCATATTTCATAAATCAAATTAAATATGAAATTAAAAATGGCTTTAACAAACTTTGGTTTATTTTAAATAAGCTTATTTAATGTGAGTGTCCTTAGGAATTAGTTGGATTGAATGAAATTACATGCTTTTGTTTCTTTATTTCTGTCCAATCATATGAAAAAAATGTTGTATGCCACTTGTAGTCATGCATTCATACATTTCAAAAATTAATTAAGAAATGATTTCCTTTATTTCAATTTGCATGTATTGACCTAATTAAAAATATGTGTGGATATTATCACTACTAAATCTCAAACATATTTTCAAAAGCTTCTTAATGAATAAGAATATGTGTTGTGACTCAAGTTATATATATATATATATATATATATATATATATATATATATATATATATATATATATATATAATGCATGTGAATATAAACTTAGTGTATGAAGTGAAGTTTCTTTCTTATATTTATATGTTGATTTGCATAAGTAAGAATGTTAGCGGGTATATTAGTCTGGTCATCCCAGGGATGCATGGCTTTAAGTAGCCCTAAGGAGGTTCCTACCTCACTGCCTTGGTGTAGAATAATTGGCAACGTACCTACTTGACTTCATTCTTATGCAATTTTGATATTAGAATTTAGATGGAGGATTAATTCATTTACATAAATAAATCAATTAGATTGAATCCAACTTTTGTATAATTTCCATTTCTATAGTTTATGGCACATTGACATACATATAAGAATAGTGGGTATATTAGTCGGACATCCTGGGATGCAGCTTTAAGTATCTCTAAGGGGGTTCCTACCTCACTCCCTTGGTGTGAAACAATGGCACCCTACCTACTTAAATTCTTATATATATGTATGTGTGATACTAGTGGATGAAAACCATAATTTAATCAAATCAATTCTACTTTTGCATGATTCTCCTTCTTATAATTTCTTATTCATCCATATGTATCTGGGGATAGTGGGTATATTATTTTGGACATCCCAGGGAGGCACGACTTTAAGTAGCCCTAAGGAGGTTCCTACCTCAATCCCTTGGTGTAGAACAATGATAACGTACCTTCTTAAAACTCTTATACATTTGGGTGCACATTTGGCTAATGAATAAAAATCTCCTTTCACATTAAAAAGAAACATGCAATCATACTTTGTTCAAGCAATTGAATTGATTAATCATGTAACTTAAAGCTCTTTGCTCATGCTTTTGCATAAGAATTTAGATATAGCTTTAAATTATATGACAATATAATTCAACCAAAGGAAACATCAATTCCAAATATATTTGTTTGCATTCATCATTCAAGTATGCTAAAATATAAATTGTATGTATATGTATATTTAAGACTTAATCATATGCATGTTATATATGATGAAAAGAAATAATCAAACATGTGTTATGTGATAGTAATTCATTCTAATTAATCATAAGATGCCTTTCTTATTGAATGAGTTTATTTAAAGTGAACCTAAATTTAGGATTAATTAAAATATGTAATAATCCAGTCACTAAAAAGAATTGTTTAACTAATTAGCTTTAGAAATGACTACAGATAAGGATAAAAGAGAGTGATCCTCTCTTCCATTCTCTTTAAAACACTTAGTTGTTAAGTGTAAATCAAATGAAACAAAATAAAAAATTAAGTAAAACTTACAAATCAATTAAACCACTTAAAGTGAAACCACCCTTCATGATCAAATCTCTTCATACTTAGGAAACTATTGCCTTAAAGCTTAGTTAGGACATACCACACAAGCCTTAATACACACACATTAGATCAAGTCACCACTTCTAGTTTTATGTTAGGGCAGTGCGTGGTTTGATTTTATGATATAGTGTTTTAGACTAGATGTAAGGGTGTATATTTCATAGACTGGATATTAGGCCGTTATTAGCCTAATTATATCTTTTGCAAGGGATTATGCTTAAGGGGTTGCTCAAAAAATAAATGCTCTCTTTTGCAGGTTTTAGACTAAATGCTCTCTTTGTAGGTTGCTTAAGCTACTAATCATAATCCAAGTTAGGATTGGTGGGTGTGGTTACCCATGTGCAGGGTGCTAAGTCCAAATTATAAATATAATAGCTTGGGTGGAATGTATGTTTAGCTAACCTCTATTTTGTAGATGTAGTTAGATTTACTCTTTCCATTTAAATATAATTTTGCAATTTGGAATTAGGATTAGTGTTATGGGGGGATAAGGACAAGTAGTGGCTAAAAGGCTTTGTCTTGGGAGGCCATGCGATGGCTTTGAGGTGGAGCAAATTAAAGCAAATGGAGATATGAAGAAATGGAGACATGAAAAATGAAGATGAAGACCCCTATAGCATGTATTCATCCTTAATTGTAATTATTCTTTTGTGATTCGGGTTATATAAGGGTCGAGCCTGGCTACCCATTTTTCTTTTTGGGTTGTATGGTGGTACCCGACCGCACTAACCTCTTATAGTTTCTTTCTGTATTGATGCTTTAATGTGTGGCCTGGATGCGATTAAGCTCTTAGGAAAAATTTAATTTTTCTATCATAACTACAACTCATAACTAAAATTTTCTATAACTCATAACCTCAACATAAAGCCTAGGTATAAAAATCAAGATAATTAAAAGATTTAGCAACCCCTTAGCAGAATTTTGTATGTTTCATATCATGCATGCATATTCTTTCTCTCTTGAAAATAGGAGATTTCCATCCTTGCATGATTGGCGAATGCTTGACATGTGAGGGCATCCCTTGTGGTGGAAAACACCCCTTCTTGTTGATTTGGCTCATAACTCATTTTTATAATACATATAAACATTTGAAAATCTCAAAGCCTTTGTCAAAATGAAATGTCAAATATAAATAAAATTTGAAAAGATTTGCATTATACTAAGTCATTACTCATACGACTCATGCTCTTGTCTCTTTTGGGAGTGGGTTTAAAGACTTTAGTCTCTTTCTAAATGATAACAACCTAACTATCTTGCAAAAATATAAGACTTAACTACATGGTTTTAAATCTTTGGAAGAGTTAGCTGGTTGCCACTCCAGGTGGATATAAGCCCAACAGTTGAGTGGTTTATCCTCTCTGGTGGAGGTAAACTATATACCCATCTTCACTTAGATTTAGGTCGTGCTTTGGTTCTTACTAAATCTCCCTAGATTTAGGATCCGAGGTAGCTATTTTCTTCAGGCTACAAGCATAAATCCTCACCTCTTAGGCATTTTCAGAATATTGTATTGTGAGATTATAAGTCTTAGCCTTCTAATAAATTTCAACTCAAATACATAATTCTCTTCAATTTTAAATATATAAATCCCAACCGTGGGATAGATTGGAAAGTTAACTAGGTTTCCTAATATCATGAGCATCCCCTACTCATCTCCTTTTGGCTTCGATAATAAGTCTCTTTTTTTGATCTATCCCACTTGATTTTCCAAACATAGCCAACTTATTGATAGTCCTATCTTCAAAATCTTTGGAGATAATAATTGCTTGCTTTAATCGATAGTATTCTTAAAGAACTCACCTTCCTTACAATGTAATTAACTGTGGGGCCTTGCTCCCATAGGGAACTTTATAACTCAGTTTAAATAAACCTTGCTTTACTTATCCATGTAAACTAGGGGAAAAATCTCTGATGTATTTGAAGACCCATGATTATTTTGGAGTCCTTTTTAGGTGATTAGGTCCATCGTAGAGTGATGATTTCTATCTTTAAAGATAGTGCACCATTCCTTGATGTCACACCTGATCACCTCAATAAGTACACCTTCAGATCTATGTGGTGTCCCACATACACATAATCAAAAATAAACATCACAGATTATTCAAGCGACTTCATTGGGGAGGGTTCCTTTCTCCATCTCGAGTAGACAATTACTATCTTGGAGCATCGATAGTGGACTTGTATTTCATATAAGCCCAAGACTATCTTTTCTTCTATTAGCACTTAGCTTATTTCATTGTTAGGCAAAGCTAGCCAACTTCCTCTAGGTTTTAGGACCTCACTCCTTGTAGGTGTTGGAACCCATTTAATAGGTGTAAAGATAAAATTAACTAATAAAGGAGATGACTAAAATTTAGAACCTCCTTACCACTAGCTTGGTGAGGCAAGGTTCATCTTATATTTAAGAAAATAAACTCTTTTGTAAAATACTACTTCCCAAAAACACCTTTTCAAAATTCACATAATAAATGATCTTGCATAAAATTTATAAGAAATTTTCAAAAAGCACAGAACTCATATAACCAAACCTATCTAACAATCCCTATGATTATTACATGGAGGTTCTTTTTGAAATCAAAATCAAAATCATATTTCAAAAGCATCATTTTGAAAATAGTTATCTTCATTCAACATACCCAAACTTGTTGAATGAAGATTCTATTTTCAAATAAAATCATAGCATAAAATTGAAACTCCACTTAACATATTTCACATATGTTAGAGTTGTCTCTCTCTCTTTTCGAGCACACTTTTCAAAATGACCACCTTCATTCAACATACCCAAATTTGTTGAATGAAGATTTTAATTTCACATAAAATCATAGATTGAAATTTGAATCTCCATGTAACATGTTTCACATATGTTAGAGTTAGAGTTTTCTCCCTTTTCAAAACCACACTTCTGAAAATGGCCATCTTCATTCAACATACCCAAACTTGTTGAATGAAGATTCTACTTTCAAATAAAATCATAGCATAAAATTGAAACTTCACTTAACATATCTCACATATACCAAAGTTGCAGTTTCCATCTTTTCAAAAGCTAAAAATCCCACACATGAAATCAAGACATATTTTGGACTCAATTTGACATACCCAAATTTGTCAAATGAGAGTCCCATTTCCAAAATTTACAAAAATAAATTGAACTCTATTTAACATACTCTAATTTGTTAAATATATTTTTGCTCTTTCAAACAAATCATAATCACATTTGATTCCTACTTAACATACCAAAAATTTTTAAGTAAGAATCCCATTTTTAAATCATATCACATTTAATTCCTACTTAACATACCTAATTTGTTATGTAAGAATCCCATTTTTCAAATCATATCACATTTGATTTCCACTTAATACACAAAATTTGTTAAGTGAGAGTCTCATTTTGAAAATATAAATCAAATCACATTTGGCTTCCACTTAACATACCAAACTTGTTAAGTGATAGTCCCATTTTTAAACTACAAATCATAATCATATTTGACTCTCATCTAACATACCAAATTTGTTAAGTGAGAGTCTCATTTTCAAAAACAAATCATATCACATTTGATTCCCACTTAACATACCAAATTTGTTAAGTGAGAATCTCATTTTCAAATCATAAACATAGTTGGTTCCTACTTAACATACCAAATTTCTTTAAGTAAGGGCCTCATTTTCAAATCATAAATCCCATTGACTCCCACCTAGCATACCAAAATTTCTAAGTGAAAGCCTCATTTTCAAAATACAAATCACAATTTTATTTGGCTCTCATTTAAGATACCAAATTTGTTAATTCAGAAGCCCCATTTTTAAATCACATCAACATATATCGCAAACATAATCAATCAGCACAAGCAATGATTTTTCACAAGAATTTCTAAACACAAAATTAAAGCCTTTCCTTAGCATAACTAAATTCACTAAGTAAAGTTTTCCAAATCAAAATTTTCAAACAAGATACACAACACAAATATCTTCAAAGGTCTCTCCAAATATTTGAACCTCGCCCAATCTACTTACACTGGTTGAGTATGGGTTCTAAACACAAAATTAAAGCCTTTCCTTAGCATACCTAAATTCACTAAGTAAAGTTTTCCAAATCAAAATTTTCAAACAACATACACAACACAAATATTTCTAAACACAAAATTAAAGCCTTTCCTTAGCATACCTAAATTCACTAAAAAGTTTTCCAAATCAAAATTTTCAAACAAGATACAACACAAATATCTTCAAGGTCTCTCCAAATATTTGAACCCAACCTACTTACCGGTTGAGTATGGATTCTAAATAAAAACTATATGGTAAAGACTCTCCTCACATATCAAAATCTTTCTAATGATCCCCACTTAACATAACTAAATTTATTGAGTGTGGTTTCAAATTTCCAAATCAAGTCTAGAATTTATTTCTAAAGGTGAATGTCAAGGAAAGCGGGACTAATTCAGTTATGTTTTCAACAAATGCAGAGTTTTGACTCTGTCAATTTCTATTTGGCTCAGCTCAGTACACACGGCCAGGAATTAACCCATGGTCTTAAGGGATAAAATCAGATATAAATTGTGCATTTAATCTCGGTTGTCCATCCAAAATGTGTGGATGGATGGCAAAAATCATCCATGTTCTTCCCTGAGCAGTAATGGAGACCATCCACTTTCAAAGGGAAGATCCGAGATCAATCGAGCTCAGATTGGAATGAAATCTTGCACACACCATCTAACCCTAACGGCAAGCCTATCTAACGGTCAAAATCTCATGCCATTAAACTTTATTTCACAAAGGACCAACACACATGGAGTTGAGTGGTCAAAAAATGTCTAACCACCATAGTGATCCCCTCATTCCTTTAGAAGCTTACCGTTGAGACAGTTGTGAAAGTATTAGCTCCTGTTGAGTAGATTGCTCGACCAACCCCTCCTTAGCTCCCTTGAGGCTTTGATGGAATTAGACCTCCCCTTACCTTTGGAACTTAAGAGAGAGCTTAGGCAAGCTCGACTTGTCCCTGTGGTGGAGTGTTCTAAGGTAATTGGCTTGATTTAGTGTGTGGAGAAATTTGGAAATTAATGGAGCTCCCCTATTTTCTCTTGAAGAAAATCGAGAATAGCTAATTTCAAATCCCTTCTAGAGAGCTTAGAATCACTCAAGAATGTTACCTATAACTCTCCCTTACTCAATCGATGGTGGGGAAGTTCAATTCAAGTGGAATTAGGGGGAGTATATCTCCCCCTATGGCAATCAGAAGGTCGAAGCATTATTTAGGCCAAAATCACCTCGTCCATTGTGCATCTAATTCAGTTTAGTTATGGATTTGAGGCTATGCGAATTACTTGTGAGGGGACAGTCCTCACAACAATCAATAAGGAGAAGGTGGCAGGGAAAATGCCACTCATTCTCTTTGACATGCATTGACTGGTTTCCTACACTAAGAGGAAAGCATTGAGGTCCCCAGGTGAATAGTAGATTCCCCTCAGGTAGCACCTGTCAATGCTCTCCTATTTATTTCATTAGTTGCTCATCCCTTTGAAGCTAACACCTCCTCATTGGTCCCCTCAAAAGGGAAGGCTATCTTGGCCTCTGAGATTGTCTCCCTTACCTTCAAGGTAAGTTCCTGCTCCTACCCCACTCAACTCACTTGTACTCATCACCACAATAAGAGCTGAAAGATTAAGCAGCATCATGAGTGAGCAGCAGTAGAGGCAGTGGTAGCATCCCATGTTTTAGAGGTAGAGGTAGCATCCCATGTTGTAGAGGAGGGTTCACCTCGGGTGATCTCCCCCTTACTTAGTGATAATAAGTATTATCGTCTCTCAAGCTCAGATGGAGAGGAGGAATATAGGAGGATTGCTGCATCATTTCCACCACCAGCACATTATGAGGTACTAGCTAGGGAGAGGAGGAGACCCTACACTAGATTACATTCAATTATTCACCAGATAGGCAGAGCCTTGGATGCTCGAAGTCTGGCACATTATTTGACTTGAGGTCTTTGATCTCTAGGAACATTAGGGATTAGATACATAGAACTAGATATAGAGAGTTTTTAGTGGTAGTATAGGCAGATAGGAGGGAGAGGAGGAAATATGCCTAGTAGTCAATAGCCTCTACTCTTGTGAATTTCCTAGTTCAGTAGGCTACTAGAGCCGACCATATCGATAGTATAGTACTCATAGGCGCAATTAGTCACAAGAGGAGAGCTCTTGTTGAGCGATAGCCAGTGTCTCCACCACACCACAACACTCATCATCCACCTTCACTAGTGCATGTTCTAGCATCCCCTGTGCCAGCTAAGGCATAGAAGATAGCATCGGGGGAGAAGAAAGCGCTGTTGGTAATTCGATTATGGCCTTAGGGTCTTATCTACTCCACCTATTGAGGTGAGGTCGAGCTCTCCTTCTCGACCTTCTAGTTCAACTGTGGTGAAGAAGGAATGGAGACCTAAGAGCGTTGTAGTCACTCCACCACCATGACCACAGTTGGTAGTAGCAACAATAGCGGAGGGGGAGGGAGACAGTTCTATAGTCCTTTTGGTAGTAGATCCCCCCAAAGATAGCACTCTATTGATAGTCAATCATGAGCAGGTATCTTCTAGCGAGCATAGTCCTCCTAGAAATAGCACTCTAGTGGCAGGCAGTGTGAGATGCATTTCTGTCAGTGAGCATAGCCCTACTACTATTCAGCCGTGAGTATTCATACAAGCACAATTAGATCGTTCCTTAGATGACATTCTAGCACAGTAATTTATAGAGAAGAGATAGATTTTTAGGAGTAATTGCTCTGATCAAGATAAAGGTAAGGTCAATTTTGACCCTGATGAGGATGATTTATTGGAGGACTCGGTTGAGGTCCACATGGTTGATACTAGGAGCTCCCTCTATAGAGACTAGTAGAGTGAGGAAGTATTATGGTTGAAGAGGATGATGTCATCCATTTGACTTAGCACCTCCTCCACTAGCTTAAATAGAGAGATGATCACATTTCATGGCCATTTCCTATTCTGGAAGCCAATACAGTTAGCACATACCTCAGATCATTCTAGATGCATTTCCATAGAGGAAGATAGCAGTATCTTGCATAAGAAGATGGTGGATAGTACTTCCATGCATGAGAAAGATATCAAACACATAGGGGAAGAATAGGTGAGGGAAGGACTGGCTCAAGCCTGAGGTGGCTCATCTATTCCAAAGGGTAGACCCTACCCAAAGGAATATGATCCAATCCAATATATTAAGGGTTTCGTGCTTCCTTCTTTCAAAATCTTTCATGGCAATGGGAACCCTCGCCAATATATTGCACATTTGAGGCTTCCTCATGGTAGTGACTCCCTTCTCATTATTTGTTAGCAATTTAGGGTGTTTCATTTGACCGGTATCTTGGGTGATCAACAGTTATATTCTTGAGTTAGAGCACCCCTTCATCAAAAGATTTTTTGGAGCTCATCAAAGGGTTATTATAGGCAATCTTATTATAGCGACACAAGTTTCCAATGAGTCCCTTATTGATTACATTCTCAGGTGGTGAAAGTATAAAATTGAACCATCTCAGATGCCATAGATTCTCAAGAACATTTATGGCCCAGTTACTTTCATGCTCAAGGATTTTATAATCAAAACCTTTAAGAAATTAATCAGCAAAGTGGCAAGTCTACAAGAGGAAGCCAAATAGTTGCCTTTCTAGGACCAGTCAGCCAAGCCCAAACCTTAGAGGGCATTTAAGAAGAAGCTAGGGGTAGTCGCAGTAGTTGATAAGGGGAAGTAGCTAGCTAGGGTTTAAGATAGCCTCGAGCTGTGAGCCTCCTTTACCGCCTCCACCTCACATCCTTGGACACCACCGTTGCCTCCTCATCAGCATCATCAATAGCAGTATTCTTACACTCCATCAGATAGTTGTTACTTACCTACTCTTGTCAATAGATTGAATAAATATTATTCATTGAATAGAGGGGTAGTTAGGAGGATCTATTTGAATCTCTTAAAGAAGCCTGATTTCTAGTTTCCAAAGCCTAAGAGGCTAGAGAAAGTGGGCAAGATTCATGATCCAAACTATTGTCTCTACCACCGCATGTTAGGCCATGTCTTAGAAGATTGCATTACCTTTAAGGACTAGCTTGAGTGTAGCTACAAGTCAGGTGTTGTCATCATCCCCAAGGAATACCTATTATAATAACCTTCTAGTTCTGTTAGAGTAATCCTTGGGGATACATGCAATCCTCTTAAGATAAAAGAAGGTTGGGATATCTCCCTATCCCAAACCTCCAATAAAATCATTTCTAAGATTAAGAAACTACTCTTGCAAGTGTCTGAGGCAGCTCAAACTTCCAACTCTAAGAAAGGTTTGCAAGTTGCTAAGGATAACTCAAGTGAGGTAAGAGCCCAACAACAGTAGTGGCAACCTCTACTTGCCCAAGATAGTATAATAGCATAACAACCGACCAGTTCTAGCACTCTTTCTATAGTTGGAGCTACAGTTCCTTCAGTCAGCTCTCCTTTCAGCAACTATATTATATATGTGGAGTGGGTTCCAAATCCCTTACTCTGCTTACTTTACTTGATTTCTATTTTGTACCTCCATCCAAATCTAAGAAAGAAATGAGTGATTCCAACATTTGTGCCACTTTTTGATGACTGAGTTTATTCCTATAGAAATTCTCGACTCTAATTAATAATAATTCTAGTTATCATTCCTCTTCTAATTTAGAAATGAATTACCCATTCCTGAATCATTCAGGTTCACCCATTGAGATTGATTTGTAGTCATTCGACTTTGATGATCCGGTAGAAAAAGCTATAGGTGAACCTGATGAGAAGGTAGAACTTTCCACTAAACCATCTCATGAAGTCACTGAAGTCAACCTCTATATTGGTGAAGTTCTACCTCTTAGGGTAACACCTCAGGATAAGGGTAAGCAAGTCATTTATTCTAGCGATAAAGTAGCCCATGGATGCTCACTATGGACATGCTTGTGGAGGACTAGAGTTGACTATAATGTCCACTCGAGAAAGTTGTCTAAGCTAAGTATCCATGATGCCTTGTCTTATCCAAAGAGATGAGGGAGTCATTGATTAAAGCCCTTCTCAATATGGAAATATGCTTAGCTCAGCTGATCGCTATTGGATAGGAGGCATGTTATTCAAGAGAAGACCATGAAGTTACATTCATCAATGAAGACCTTTTTTTGGGGACAATTGATCACAATCATCCCCTCTACATCACAATGGATATGGGGAGATTTAGACTCTCCAAGGTGTTAGTTGATCTAGTGCATCAGTTAACATTATGAGTCTAAAGACCCTTGCCTACTTGAGGATTGACATCTCCAAACTCTGAGGAGATCGGATGATGTTGAGAGGACTCAATGAGCTAGGTGAGAGGCCTTTAGGCTCCATAGTGTTTCCATTAGAGATAGATAACAGGAAGTTTGAGGCCAAGTTCTACATAATTAATTCAGATACATCTTACACTGCTTTTCTCGATAAGCCATGGATACATGAAAAAAAAGATGGTTCCATCCTCTCTACATCAGTGCATCAAATTTTGAAGAGGTGGAATCGAATACTGTGTCAAAGGAGACTTGAAGTCATTATTAGTTAAAGAAGTTGAGATATATGAGGATGCGACCTACTATCTTCCTCAAAATTAGAAAGTCTATTCTCACAAAATTGGTCATTGTTCAAAAATAAGGGAAAAAGAAAAAGAATAAGAAAAATAAAGAAAAATGAAAAAGAAAAAGACAAAGGAAATGAAAATGAAAATACAAGTGAGGGAGAATTAGACACTGAGGAAGAGGTAGAGCTTGAAGTTAGATTCCACCTATAGTTCATTCTTCCAAATGAACACATGGGTAGGATGACTCGACCTCCACCAGGTAGAGGAAGAGGTAGATCCAGAGGTAGTTCCAGAGGTGGAAGACCTCCTTATTGGTGCCAGCTAGTGGGATCTATGTTCCAGCTCATAGGAGTACCCTTGCTATCCATATAGATTTGGAATCTAGTTCGTAGGATGAGTCTCATGTGGTTAGCATGCCAATCAACCCCTCTCAACGAGTCCCATTGGAGGTGACATTCGAGCCAGACAGTGATGAAGACCAGGCCTCCAAGCAAAATGCGAATGTATCCGAAGTCGGATATGTAGAACTAGGAAAGCTTGGGAACTTTAGCTCTAACCCCACTCTCCTATCAAAAAGTTGAGGGTTTGGTAGTCAAGGAGGCCCCCAAGTCCTCTATAGATGTCAAGCCAAAGAGGTTTTTGTTAGGAGAATCATCCTCAAGTCAGAAAGCTGATGTAGAATTTGAGGATGATTCATATAAAGATCTAATATAATTTCCTTTTGATTGGTACTCGCCTTGTGTTCTTAACTTAGCAAAGAAGGGATTAATCCCACATACATGGTCTAAACACAAGTCAGACTACTTTGAAAGGCTATGGGACAACCGAAGCAAACATCTTCAATCAAGACCAGGACTAAGATTTGGCATAATGGGTCTAGTTGATGATGGCAACCATTGCCTAGTCATCACCAATCATTTGGAGTCTGATAGGTTCTTTTCAAATCATACTAACTCATATGATGAGGTCTGTTTAGAAACTTCAAATGATCCAAATGAGTTTGATGTTAGAGATGCACTTCCAGAGTTTGATGAAGAAATCAGATCAAACATCGATGAACTCAAAGAATTCAACTTAGGAACAAAAGAAACCACATCTGATATACATCAGCTCCTTGTTGAATGATGAAGAAACCAATGACTTAGTTAGGCTGTTGACTGAGTTTAAGGACTTCTTCACATGGAGTTATGAAGATATGCCTAGTTTATCTCCTAATGTAGCAGTCCACAAACTAGCAATAGAGCCTAGAGCTAACCCTATGAAGCAAGCTCCTAGATGCATGCAATTAGACATTGAACAACATGTCATTATTGGTGTTCTCTCTAGAATAGAGAAAAGAAATGACGCCACATAGAGTTTATGAATATTTTATTTATATGATCAAATATAGCATTAAGAAATAAATATATTATCTCAAAAGATAAACATGCTCTCCTATAATGGAATCAATCATTTTAATAAAAGACTCTTAAGGCTAATGGGTCTTTCATGTGCCAGAGTATTTTCTCTTGAACTACATGGAAAAGTAGAACAAGGTCTATTTTATCCTGGGGTAATGGTTCCCTATAAAGGCAAGCTCCTATAGTTAATTACATCTTAGGAAGGGTCTCTTCCTAAGAATACTCTCGATTAAAGAAACAAGTGGTTATTCTTAAAGACTACTAGGTAGATTTCAAAGGAATGATTTTTGAAAATTAAATTGGGAGAGGTCCAAATTGGAGAGAGTTATTTTTAAGAGTCAAATGGAAAGAGTAAGAAATGTCTATGATATAGTCATTTCATTTCATCTATGAGATTGGGCTTAAATTTGGGATTTTTAGATTTTAGATTTATCATTTTCTTAGAAATCTAGGGCTTAGATTCTAGCATCAAGAATAGAAATAAAGGTTGAAGACTTATTGCTTATAGTCTAGTGCTTAACCTGTGCTTTGTCTCATCCAATTCTATCCTTAGGGGTCATTATCTCACTAGAGAGCTATCCCCAACTTTGACTTAATGGAGAAAACTAACACCACCTAGGGCATTTTAAAATGAGGCTAAGTCAGATAGATTCAATGCATTTTTTAAAAAATAAATCTATAAACCTAGACTTACTCCCTAATCCCTAAGGTCATCTAGGGTATGAAGATGAACTAATGCATATTTTTCAGATTTTATAATTTTTTGACTCAATAATCATTTTTGGCCATAAGTACAAATGCATGCAATAGAAAAAAGGTTATGAGCCAAATCAAAATAGAAGAAGGTGTACTTCCATCAAAGGCTCTCAAAGGTCAAGCCCAAGTTATCTAGCAAGGATGGAAGTCCTTCATTAATCAAGAGTGAAATAATATAATTTATGCATGATGTTAAAACATTTAGCTAAGGGGTTGCTACATATTTTTCTTGCTTTAATGGCCTAGGCTTTTATATAAATATTATGAGATGTATTTATTTTTATGTTTCAATTGATTTAATTGGGTAGAAAATTTAGTTTAACCAATGAGCCTATGTCCAGACATTCATCACAACACAAACATAGCATAGAAAGAAACCTAAGAAAATCATGATATTTCTATTACGCACCCAAAATAAATCAAGCCAAATTAAATATATAAGGAAAATGCTAATGCAGCCGGGTACTACTGTACATCCTGAAAGAAAGAAAAATGGGCAGTCGAGTTCTACCATTATACAACTCAGCCTAGAACTACAAGTTTAGATATATAGGTCTTCTTTCCAAGAAAGTCTCCTTCCCTAGGAACATCCATCGGGCTCCATAGGGGACCACCGCACCTTCTCTTGGTTGGGTCAGCTCCTGCTAATCCTAGACCTCATAGATCCTAACCTAATTCTAAGCTCAAATTTACATTTAAAATTCAAAAAAAAAAAAATCCTAAGCCCTGCAAAACAGATGTTAGGAAATACACATAACACACAAAGTAGTTTATATTTCACAAATATATGGGCTTAGCATTAGTTGCTTGCTAAGCTCACCTATCCTATGGACTATGTTAAGGGATTTTCAGCACCTACAAGCAAACAATAATTATATAATTTACTTATTACAATAATCCCTTTAACACAGTCCCCTATAAAAAATAGTGTTAAATCTAGAAAGAACGCCATAACATCCAATCTAACAAATGATCAAGCCTAAGCATCTAGTCTAAATCAATACACCACACAAGCATGTGAAGCATAACACAATATATCCAAGGAGATTAAAAGAAAATCATAGAACAATCTAACTTAGATCTAGAGTCTGTGACCTAAGTAATCTAGTGTGTGTAAAAGAGGGGTTTGTGTTGTGAAGCTTTGCTAGGCGCCTTTAAGTTCAAGTTTAAATTTGAAGTTTGAATTTTTTTAATTTTTACCAATGGTTGGTTTCAATTCAAATGGTTTAGTGATTTAATTTCTATTTTTTATTCCATTTTATTTTATTAAACTTGTATAGGTTTTCAAGAATGAGAAATAGAATGAATTTCATTTTTAGGTGAAACTCACTTTATTCCACGTCCTAAATCCTAATGAAATTTTCAAAATTCTAACTAAGATCCTTAAATATTTTAATTAATCCTTTTGATGCTATTTATGTTTGGATTAGTTTTATGTTATTTCATTTGTTTAAATTACTTTATTTTATTTAATGTGTTTGATTTGTTTCATTTTGAATTAAGCTATGTGGGTTTCATTTGATTTGGCTTATGTTAATTTAAAGAGTTTGCTTTTATTCAATTTAACTTAAGTTATTAAATTATGGATTTGTAAGCTTGAGGTTTAAGTTCATTAATATGAATTAATACCATAGGTTTGTTCATGGATTATGCTTAACCTAAAGCATTTAGATTAATTATTCAATCTAGTTTAATTAACCTAGTTTTTAGATTCATTATTTAAATTTATTAGAGATGAATGATTTTATTAGACTTTATTGATTTAAAGGTTAAGGTTTAAGTTAATTAATGGTTTTATTAACCTAAGGTTTTATTTCATTTTCCTAAGATTGAATTTTATTACTTTGATTGACTTAGATATTTAGATAAGTTTTAGTTTTCTTAATGTTTGTTTGAGATTGGTTTGAATTACCATTTTATTTAATAGACTAATTAATTTTCTTAACTTAAAATTTGATTAACATTGTCTTAGAGATTTATAAATTTGAAAACTCCTAATCCAGAGATTATTTGGACTTGAAATAATTCTAGCATGTAGGGTTACATGCCAATTTTATATCCCTAAAGTTCTAGCTTAATTAGATATTTAATTAGGGTGTAATTAAGGTTTTAATTATTTTATTAAAATCTAAATTAGGCTTAATTTATTGAGATTCAGTTACGAGTTTTATTTTTCTTAAATTTTACACTGAAATATCTTTGCAATGAAAGTTTATTCATAATTTTTTGTAAACTGGTTGATTTACTATGATTTAACTAATTTTAGGTTATTTAATTGAATTATTTAAGTCATGTAATTATCCGATTAAGTCAATTTAGGGATTATGAGGTTCAAATAGGTCTAATTAAGTTTAATTAGTGTTTTGATGCTTATTAATGCTCATTATGTTGATTTGAGGTTTTTTCATTAAAGTTTTCTAATTATTTCATTAAAGGTTAATTAATTTAATTAATTAAAAGGTTCAGCATATAAAATTTTAATTTCCCTTGAATTCAGAGAAAGAAATCCCCAAAAAATCACCTGAGGTGTATTTTATGCTTAATTTCATTTTCCCAAAGTTTCAAATTTATTAGATTATTAATTCGAGAGTAATTAAGGTTTAATATTTTTTAATTAAACCCAAATTAAAGGAAAAGTACCCAATAAAAATTGGGGATTTTAATTTCTATGGATTCCTCTCATCAAGACAAATCCATAAAGCTTTTATTTGTAATTTGCTAATTTATATTTGATTTTATATGATTTTTTGAAGTTTTTTGAATTTTTTTAATTAATTAAACCTTTATTTAATGGTTTTTTGGGTCCCATAGATAATGTACACATGGCATGTTAGGATATTTTGCATGGCACATGTTGGTGGTCATTGCCTTTACAATTTAAAATGGATGATTTAATGCTCGACAAATCAATCTGATCGATTTGATATAGGTGAAATTGATCGAATTCAATTTAGATGGGTTGTTGATCCAAATATAGGATTGACAAGTGATCATCTCCTTCAATTTATGGAGGATTGATAATATTTTGTTAATATTGATGATAAATATAATTCAAGTGCTACACAATCGTGGAAAGAAATCTTATGATATTATACGGTTGGAACAACTTCAAGATCATGTTTCCTATGAAAATGATCAAAACTAAATTCTTTAAGGAAAAGCTTGAGGTCAACAATGACATACCTCGAAATATTGGTCAGAATTGATCCTAGCTTCAAATACTTGACTGAGCTTTTGCCAAAGGAATTAGGTTAATTTACGGATGCTTAGACCAACCCTTGAGTGCACTTTTGGCTTTTAATGGTTTGTACTAGTTAAGGACACTTGGGAAACTTTCATTTAGTTTAGCTAATGTATGAGTGTGTGTGCTCAACTCCATGGAAGTCTCTCTTATTTTTCCATATGGTAGAAATCTTCCTTTTCTTTTTTTCCTCTTCTTCTCTCCTGGTTATTTTTTTTCTTCTAGAATGCCTTCATTGCCTTCACTTGAAGGCACTGTTAAGGGATGGAGTTTGGTTTGTTAGGAAGAGGAAATTAAATTTCCTCCCCTTCTTTGCCTTTTCTTCATTTCTATTTAATTTTATTTACTAATGCTAATTGATTTAGGTGAATTGCATCCCATTTCATTTTTTAATTGAATGAATTGCATTGGTTCAAAGTGATTTGAATCCTTGGTTTGAGTTCAATGTAGCTATTTAGGTCATTTTGATTTAAGGAATTTATCTTACCTAGTCTAGGCCTCAATGGACTCAAATTTCTTTGTCATTGTGATCAAACATGTTTATTTGATTTTTTTTAAAAATATTTTTGATGATTTAATTGGGTCAAATTTTAGTGGGTTGACTTTTTGACCAAGTGGGCCCACTTAACTCAATTCTAGGTTGACTAGAATTGACTTTAGAGTTAACTTTGAATTTTAATTTTATTTGTATTGATTCAATTTGATTTATATGTTGGATATTTGACTTGATTTTACATCAAACCAAGTAGGGATTTAGCTCAAAATGATTTCCAAGTCATTAAGCATAATGACTTGAATAGAGAATTAGAAAATCCCTATTTGAACTTGATATCATTTCATTGCTAAAATGACCTCTTCCTAAAATGAGGCAAATAAATAGACACCCAATATGTGTAGTGGATTATTCAGAATACAGTGCACATATTGGTGTTGACCATATTGATTAGCATACAAGTATAAACTCGGGGTTCCAATTCATGATTTTGATTTTTTTTGACTTAGAATTTTGTTTTTTATTTTGATTATGAAAGATAGGTACATATATACATATCTTGCTTTGAGTGTGATTCTAGAAACTTAACTTCATTAAGTTCTATGAAGAGGTTATGGAGTG
The DNA here is from genome assembly GCA_021442155.1 of Cymbidium sinense. Lineage (NCBI taxonomy): Eukaryota > Viridiplantae > Streptophyta > Magnoliopsida > Asparagales > Orchidaceae > Cymbidium > Cymbidium sinense. The sequence continues at coordinate 64,187 of JAKCPB010000749.1, read as the reverse complement.
GACCCAAAGAATGATCTAATGCTAATGTAATCACGATGCTCAAGGAAGATGCCTTCAAGGAACTTACACTTAACTGAGAATAGTGGTGATCCATGTATTAGCTAATAAAATGGAGACGTTAAGGGCATTATTCATCATAGTTAGCTAAATAGAGGAGAGGGGTCTTTAAAGACATGTTCCAATCCTCGAAAGCTATGATGGGGAGAAGAGGCTTGAAATGCTTGATCATAATCCACAGCAGTTTGACTACTAAATAAGGGTTATATGAACTCAGTCTTGTTTGACTAGTCTAATGAAATGGGTCCTTCAATGGCTTGATTCCATTCCTTATAATTTTGAATGGGATGCCAACTAGGGACTTATTCCAATATGATTAGCTAATAAAATGGGGTCGTTAAGGGCATGATTTATCCTCATTAATTGAAAAAAGGAGAATCAAATACATGATCCAATCCTCAAAAGATGCAAACTAGGGACTTACAATGTGATGAAAGAATCACCAAGGGACTTATATCTTTTGGCTAGAAAGGGGCTTAAAGCTGATCCTTAACTTTCTATGATGAATGGGGCCTTGATCTTTGATCAATCATGTACACAAAAAGTGGGATCAAAGGGGATTCTTATGATTAGAAAGAATATTAGGGACTTATATCTTTTGAAAAATCATCAAGATTGATCTTACATTTTATGAAGTTAATTTTCTTAAATGTCTTTGATTATTTATTTATTTATCTTTTTTTTTGGCATTTTTGATCCTTCTACATTTTACTATAAGGTCTTTGAAATTACTTCAAAAGTAAATTTCAAGACTCTATATATAGTAACAGGACTATCCTTCAAGTCATATTGAAGTTTCTTTTCTTTTTTTTTCTTCTTTGATAAGATTTTCAATATAACCCTCTACCTAATTGAAAGTGGGATTATAAGAAATCTTGATCATGACCCTTTTTGTTAAATTGCCCCAATATGTTGAGACTGAATGATATGACTCTATAATAGAACATTCTTATAAAGATTATGAATGTCATATCATATGCTTTCAATTTTTCTTTTCTAGAATTGCTTTATTTGACAATTTTTAGATAAGTTATCCTTAAGAAGAATAATCTTATGCATGAAAATAATTTTGATTTTAAAATGAAATATGGGTAATATAAACCAATTTTTAAAGTTAAGATTCTACCCTAGTCCCAAGATGTGGGTCATATAATGATGTTAGATAACCAAGAAGAATATTTTCTTATTATGTACAACCATCATCTTCTAGCTTTTAATTTAGCAAAAATTTTGCTTTTCTTTTGGAATTTGACCATAGTCATCAAGGGACTTAGTTTATGAAAATGATATCAAGCTTAAGTTTACAAACCACTACATCTGGAGATTATTTTAATTTATTTCAAGATAAAGTAGTCTTTAAACCAAAAATATAGCTTGATCAAATCATCGATAGCTAACTCATTACAGAGTTAGATCATTAATATCAACTTATCAATTGTGGAATTGGATTTTTCTTCAAATTCTAAGGGTGCATCCCAAACTTGAAGACTATATAAATCTCTAGACACATCTAAACAACATTGATGCAATATGCTAGAGTGCATTTTGAAAAGAAAGTTAGCACCCAAACTATTTAAGCTTTTTAACTTGCAATGGCTCTATAATTCTATAACTTTTCTTTTTTATGGCTATAGGCCACTTGCAATAGAATCAAGGTATACTTAATGAGACCTTTGCCATACAAAAGATATGGACCCCTGGAAAAGAAGATCCACTATCTTTTCTTTTAACCTGCCAAGAAGCTCACCCAATCATGGAAAAAGCTAAAATGACATTGATGAGATATCTGCTTATTTTGTTTAGTTAGGACAATTTTTTTGACTTCTAACCCTACCACTTTATTTTGATGTGGAGAAGTTTAAAGTTAAAGTGTCCATTTACATTAGGTGTCTTTTGCTTCATTTGAAACTAGAGTATACTCAATAGAATCTTTGCCATTCAAAAGATATGGTTTCTTAAAAAAGAAGAACCACTATCTTTTTATTTAACCTGCCAAGCAAGCTCACCCAATCATGGAAAAGGCTAAAATGACAAAGCATGAGATATCTGATTATTTTTATTTCATTCAAGCTATGTTAGTTTTATTGGGTATTATTGCTTCATTTGAAATGGTATCAAAGTATACTCAATAGAATCTTTGCCATTCAAAAGATATGGACTCCTAAAAAAAAAGATCCATTATCTTTTTATTTAACTTGCCAAGTGAGCTCACCCAATCATGGAAAAGGCTAAAATGACAAAGCATGAGATATCTGATTATTTTTTTTTAAGCTAAAGAATAATTTTTTACTTCTAACCTTACCACTTTATTTTGATGTGGAGAAGTTTAAAGTCAAAAATGTCCACATGCTTAGAAATTTTAGACTTCATCCTTTTGCTCTTGGATATAGTCCTTCCATCCCTTTACTTTTCTTTCTTTTTGTAATATTTTGATTTCATTTTTTCACGAAAGGTTACATTTGGTAATTTTCCTAGTTACAAGATTCACTAAGAAGATAGATGTATTTGACTCATTTCCATAACATTTCACTCTTTATGAAATGACTCCACTAAATGATTTGCTAAGAAATTTGATGTATTTGACTTTTTTTCCAAATACAACATTTGATTGATTGACTTTTTGATATGATTCAAGTCTTTGCTTGATTGATCATATAATATGATCCAACATTTCTATTTATTTCTCATTTTTTTAAGCAACAAATCTAGTAAAGCCATTTAAGATTGGTAAAAATGACTTTCTAAAGATGTTACACTTCTGAATTCAAACTTATTTAGTGGAGTGAGTCATTTAAGATTAGCATAATGACTTCCTTGAAAACTTAACACTTTGAAAATCAAAATTTTCTATTGGAATAAAATATTTAGTGAGGTCATTTAGGAGCAGGTGAATGATCTCCTAAAGACTCAACACTTTATGATGAATATGAACATCCTTAAATAACCAATATGTTTCTTCTTATTCTTTTCATTTGATTCCTTTTTATTTTTTATTTTCTTTTATTTGGGCTGGATAGGGCCATCCAAGAGTATTCAAAGATGTTTCATGAATTCCTATGTTGCTCTTTTTATGTTTGAATTTTTATCTTCAATCAACAATGTGATTGAAATTAAGTTCTTTTTCTAGGTTGAGTTTTTAAGATTGAATTTTCATGAAGCTAAAAACTACTTTCTTTATTTGATTGAATTTATATGGCACCATCTTATCAAAGTTTGATTATAATTTGGCCTATATAAATTCACTTTTCATATTTAATGTTGACCGATGCACCCGGTTGAACATATATTTTAGAGATTTTCTTGTTTTAAATTTTCTACATCGACCAAGATGTTAATAAGTTCTTAGTAGTCTATCTTTATCATAGAAGATAACCCTAGAACTTATTTATAGCCACATCGGAAGTTGCTTATAGTTAAGTAAGGCAAATTACATGATTATGTAATGCCTTGCTTTACTTTCATTTCTTTTTTATTTTTATTTTAATTAGTTCATATTTCATTTTATTTTTAACAGAGGATTACGATGCTTGATTTTGCAAGCAACTTCTCTAAGATGGGCAAAACATCACATTTTGAAGATGACTTATTTGTCATTTCTTTTCAATGTCATTTGAGGTGGTACAACTCTACCATTTTGAATTTGATTTAAAGAATTTCACTTTTGATATGAAGGGAAGGTAGGTGTAACTCTATCCTCTTAGATAAATAGACCTCATGATCTATTCATTTAGAGGATCATCATTTAAAATAGGACCCTCTAGGTAAATGTTGTGCTATTAGAAAGCCAAGTTTGATTTGCATTCTTTTATTGCACATATAAGATTATAGGTAATCTCATCTTGCAATGGAATCTTTGACCACCATACTAGACATTAAGACAATGTCAAGTAGGTCATAAGACATTAAATAGGATTCTCCTTAGATTCACTTTGTATTGAAAGCATATAATGCCTTAGTCTTTGAATAGAGAAAACCAAAGCTTTCTTCATTCATTTGGACCGACAAAGTCCTAAGTGATTTATATATCAATTAACCAGAGATAAAAGTTTTATATTTTTATTTTGAGAGATAGATATATCACCCTTAGGATCTAATCCTAAGGTCATGATTTCCTTAGAAGTATTAAATTCTTCATTTATTTTCTTTCAGGATTTAGCCTTAAAATTAGTTAAAGCCATTCCCGATATATCATTTCATTTAATGAGATGAAACTCTCATTAAGGAAGTTGATTTAAATTTATTATTTTAAATTTTATTCATTTCAACTTTATCGGAGAATTAGAATTCTCTCTCTCTTCTCTTCATTGATTAGGAGCAAAAGTAAATCTACTTTATCCTTATGTCATGTCATCTTCTCCCAAAATCTTAAGAATTTAAGATTTTGGAAAGTTCTAAAAGAAGGTTACTTACAAGTCACTCCTTAGAATTGGCCAATCAACTTGAGTAGTTGGTTTTCCAATATTCTAGTGGACTTGTGGAAATTAATTAAGATTGAAGCTAATTTGCATTTATATGAAAATTTTCTTCTATAAGGATAGAAGATTTATATTTAGTTTCTTAATTAACCTCTGCCTAAGGTCAATAAGGCATTCTCTTTTTGGAATGATTTATATTTTTAAATACATTTCAAACTTCAATCATGGTGGTAAAGGGGCAATAGGCACAACTATGCCTCCTTTTGATTTGATTTTCTCAGGTTTTGAAGGAACTCCTTCATTTCAATTTACATCCTTAGATGAATGTAGTAGAACAAAGGGTATCCATTCAAGGACCCTGTCTTGATTCTCTTTAGCTTTAGCATAAAGCCAAAGTAAGATCAAGAATAAGTTTAACTTTGAGACTTTATGTTTGGAGATTTATTTTTCAAATTTTTTAAGTACTTTCCATATTTCTTTAAATTTAACATTTCTTTTCCACATTGGAATGGTTTCAAATCAGTCTTGACCAGATTTAGGTCTTAATAGAGATGACTTATTTTTCATTTATTTCTCTCACCTCTCATTTTATTTTGTGATTTGGATCTAGGACCCAATCGTTTAACTATGACAAACGAAGAGTTCTAGAACCTTTACTCAAGATGTTGGATAGAATCAACCAAGAATGAAATGGAAAGGTATCCAACAGAAAGAAATGCAGTCCTGATCGGTGAGTGGCACTAGTACACTGTGGATATATACAAATAACTACCTATTTCTAAAGATAGTGAGAGAAACCAGTCCCCAGTAAAGTCATCAGAAAATATGTTGGTGTTCTCTCTGGAATAGAGAAAAGAAATGACACCACATAGAGTTTAAGAATATATTATTTAGATGATCAAATATGGCATTAAAAAATAAACATATTATCTCTAAAGATAAACATGTTCTCCTATAATGGATTCAATCATTTCAATAAAAGACTCCTAAGGCTAATGGGTCTTTTGTGTACTAGAGTATTTTCCCTTGAACTACATAGAAAAGTAGAACCTGGTCTATTTTCTCCTGGGATCATGATTAACTATAAAGGAAATCTCCTATAGTTAATTACATCTTAGGATGGGTCTCTTCCTAAGAATACTCTCAATTAAAGAAATAACTTGTTATTCCTAAAGACTACTAAGGTAGCTTTCAAAGGAATGAATTTTGAAAATTCAATTGGGAGAGGTCCAAATTGGAGAGAGTTATTTTTAAGAGTCAAAATGGAAAAGAGTAGGAAATGTCTATTGATATTGGGATGCCCAGTAGACATTTTATATTCATCTTGGCTTCAAATTTGGAAATTTTAGATTTCAAGTTATCATTTTCTTAGAAATCAAAGGCTTAGATTCTAGATAAGACGCAAAAAAAGCCTAGGTTGAAGACTTATTCCTAAAAGGATGCTCGTAACCTAGTTTATAACACATGCTTGATGCTCTAATTCTATCCTTAGAATCATTGGTCATTCTCCTCACTTGAGGGAACTAATCTATCCCCAATCTTCTAGACTTACAAGAGAACTAACACCAGAAGGGGCATGAGGCTAAGTCATATGAATACTAGATGCATTTTGCATTTTCAAAAAATAAATCTATAAACCTAGACTTATCCGATCAAGATGGGTATGAAGATGCATATAACTAATGCATATTTTCAATTTTTATAATTTTTTACTAAATATTTTAGGAATACAATTTATGCCTAATGCATGCAATTAAAAAAAGGTTATGGGATAAATCAAAATAGAAGAAGGTGTACTTCCATCATAGGCTCTTAAAGGTCAAGTCTAGGTTCTCTGGCAAGGATGGAAGTCCTTCATTAATCAAGAGTGAAATAATATAATTTATGCATGATGTTAAAACATCCATCTAAGGGGTTGCTACATAGTTTATCTTACTTTACTGGCCTAGGCTTTTATATGAAGATTACAAGTTATATTTATTTTTATATTTTGATTGGTTTAATTCGGTAGAAAATTTAGTTTATCCTATGAGCCTACATCCAGGCATTCATCATAGCACAAACATAGCATAGAAAATCATGTTGTTTCTATTGTGCACCCAAAATAAATCATCAAAAATTAATGCAAATGGGTACTACTTTGTACACCGAAGAAAGAAAAATAAAAGTTCTCGCCCTCATACAACCTGGCCTAGAACTATAAGTTTAGATCTATGGGTCTTCTTTCTAGGAAAGTCTCCTACCTTAGGAACATCCATCGGGATCCACAAGGGACCATCGTTCCGTCTCCTTGTTGGGTCAGCTCCTGCTAATCCTAGATCTCATAGATCCTAACCTAATTCTATGCTCAAATTTATATTTAAAATTTAAAAAAAAAAAGAAATCCTAAGCCCTGCAAAATAGATGTTCGAAAATACACACAGCACATAAAGAAGTTTATATTTCACAAACATACGGGCCTAGCATTTGCTTGCCAAGTCCACCTATCCTATGGACTATGTTAAGGGATTTTCAGTACCTACAAGAGAACAATAATTTTATGATTTATTTATTACAGTGATTCCTTTAACACAGTCCCTTGTAGAAAATACTGTTAAACCTAGAAAGAAAGCCCTAACATCTAGTCTAACGAACAAACAAGCCGCATCCACCAAAAGTAATACACACACATGTGAAGCACAACCAACATATGAGGAGATTAAATGAAAATCATAGAAGGATCTAACCTAGATCTAGAGTCTGTGACCTAAGTAATCTAGTGTGTGTAAAAGAGGGGTTTGTTTGGCAAGGCTTTGCTAGTCTCCTTTAACTTCAAGTTTAAATTTGAAGTTTGAATTGGTTTAATTTTTACCATTGGTTGGTTTCAATTCAAATGGTTTAGTGATTTAATTTCTATTTTTTATTCCATTTTATTTTATTAAAGTTATATAGGCTTTTAAGAATGGGAAATAGAATGAATTTCATTTTTAGGTGAAACTCACTTTATTCCACGTCCTAAATCCTAATAAAATTTTCAAAAGTCTAACTAAGAACCATAAGTATTATAATTAATCCTTTTGATGTTATTTATGTTTGGATTAGTTTTATGTTATTTCATTTGTTTGAATTGCTTTATTTGATTTAATTTGTTTGATTTATTTCATTTTGAATTAAGCTATGTGGATTTCATTTGATTTGGCTTATGTTAATTTAAAGAGTTTTATTTTATTCAATTTAACTTAAGTTATTAAATTATTGATCGGTAAGCTTAAGGTTTAAGTTCATTAATATGAATTAGTACCTTAGGTTTGTTCATAGATTATGCTTAACTTAAAGCACTTAGATTAATTATTTGATTTGATTTAATTAACCTAGGTTTTAGATTCATTATTTAAATTTATTAGAGATGAATGATTTTGTTATACTTTATTGATTCAAAGGTTAAGGTTTAAGTTAATAAATGGTTTTATTAACTTAAGGTTTTATTTCATTTTCCAAAGATTGAATTTTATTACTTTTATTGACTTAAGATATTTAGATAAGTTTTTGAATAGTTTTCTTAATGTTTGTTTGAGATTGGTTTGAATTACCATTTTATTTAATAGATTAATTACTTTTCTTAACTTCAAATTTGATTAACATTGACCTAGAGATTTAGAAATTTGAAAACTTCTAATCTAGAGATAATTTGGATTTGAAATAATTTTGGGATGTAGGGTTACATGCCAATTATATATCCCTAAAGTTTCAACACGATTAGTGATGTAATTAGGGTGTACTTAAGATTTTAATTATTTTATTAAAACCTAAATTTAGCATAATTTATTGAGATTCAGTTAGGATTTTTATTTTTCATAAAATATTCACTAAAATACCTTTCCAATGAGGGTTTATTCATAATTTTTGGTTAATTGGTTGATTTACTATGATTTAATTAAATTCAGGTTGGTTAATTGAATTATTTAATTCATTTAATTATCTGATTAAGTCAATTTAGAGATTATTAGATTCAAATAGGTTTAATTAAGTTTAATTAGTGCTCTGATGCTCATTAATGTTCATTATGTTGATTTAAGGTTGTTTGATTAAAGTTTTCTAATTTTTTCATTTAAGGTTAATTAATTTAATTAATTAAAAGGTTAAGCATATAAAATTTTAATTTCCCTTTATTTCAAAGAAATAAATCCCCAAAAATTTACCTAAGGTGTATTTTATGCATAGTTTCATTTCCCCAAAGTTTCAAATTAATTAGATTATTAATTTGAGAGTAATTAGGGTTTTAATGTTTTTCAGTTAAACCCAAATTAAGAGAAAATTACCCAATAAAAATTAGAGATTTTAATTTTTATGGATTCCTCTCATCAAGACGAATCCATTGAGTTTTTATTTGCAATTATTTTATTTATATTTGATTTTATATGATTTTTAAAAATTTTATGCATTTTTAAAATTAATTAAAATGTTATTTAACGATTTTTTTAGTGGGGGTCCCATGCGGGATCTGTGTGCCATGGCACGCCAGGCGCATCCATCATCCCGCATGGCATGCGGGTCCACATGGCTCCACCTGGCACCTCATCATCATAGTTCAAAATGTGGGATTGCTTACCATCCATCACAAGATCTTCCTGGTCGATCAATCCCGCGTTCATGTGGTGAAATTGATCCCACATGCCTTGTTCTAGTGCCCAATCAAAACAATATCGAAGTGGTCTGAGATCGCCATAATTCGGATGACAAGAAGAAACTTATCATGTTTCCTATAAAAATGATCACAACCAAATACTTTAAGGAAAATCTTGAGGTCAACAATGACATACCTCAATTCGTTGGACGATTGGCCTTACAATTGATCATAGAGCTTCAAATGCTTGAGCCAAGCTTGCTTGCCAAAGGAATTAGGTTAATTCTTTACAGATTGCTCCCCAGACCAACCCTTGAGTGCTCATTTCAGCTTTGATGGTTTTTAGTGGTTAAGGACACTTGGGGGGAGGGGGAACTTTCATTTAGCTTCAGTTTTAATGTGTGAAGGTGTGTGTGTGCTCAATGCTCCATGGGGAAGTCTCTCTCTTATTTTTCATATATGAGAGCTCTATCTTCCTTTTTTTTTTTCTTTTCCCTCTTTCTCTCCTTGGTTGTTTCTTTGCTAATTTCCTTCATTGCCTTCACTTGAAGGCAGCTACCTTTGTTAAGGGGTGGAGTTTGGCTTGTTGTGGGAAGAGGGGAAATTCAATTTCCCTTATTCCCTCTTTCCTCATTTCTTTTATTTTCTTTTTTTTTATTTTATTTGCTGATTTGTTAATTGTTTTAATGGTGAATTGTATTTCCTTCATTTTTTTTAAATTGAATGTGAATTGCATTGGTTGAAAGTGATTTGAATTTTCCTTGGGTTTGAGTTCAATGTGTATTTTCATTTTGATTTAAGGAATTTATCTTACTCTAATCAAATGGACTCAAATTTCTTTTCATTGTGATCAAACATGTTTATTTGATTTTTTTAAATATTTTTGATGATTTAATTTGGACAAATTTGACTTTTGATGACCAATTCTAAGTCAATTCTAAGTTGACTAGAGTTGACTTTAGAGTTGACTTTAAATTTTCATTTTATTTGTATTGATTCACTTGATTTAATTTATGTTAGATATTTGACTTGATTTTACATCAAACCAAGTAGATGAATTTAGCTCAAAATGCATTTCCTAAGTCATTAATTATTGTGAATTGAATAGTGAAATAGAAAATCCATATTTGAACTTGATGTCATTTCATTGCTAAAATGACCTCTTCCAAAAATGAGGTCAACAATCATTTTGAAGTTAAGAAACTAATCGATGGTGGTATTATCAGAGAAAAAAATATCCTACCTAGTTGGCCAATGTCATCTTGAACGATCCGACTGATTGTATTTTCACATGGGATCCACATGGATCCGCATGGACCAATCAACTTTTGAAATTTGGAGTGTCTTTCCATGTAAGTGCTGACTAGTTTAAAGAGGAAATTCGTACTTTTAGAATTTAAAAAATGCAAAAAAATACCCAGAACTTCCAAAAATCATAGAAAAATAAATAAAAATTATAAAAATGCAAATAAGGGCTCTATGGATTCGTCTTGATGAGAGGAATACATAGAAATTAAAATCTCCAATTTATGTTGGGTATTTTTGCATTAATTAAGGTTTAATTGAAAATCCTTAAACCTTAGTTACTTCTAAATCATTAATGTAATTAAATTAAAATTTTGGGGAAATTAAATTAAGCTTAAAACAAACCCTCTGGAATTATTTCATAATTTATATCAATGTCTTTTATGAAAAATAGAATTTTCAATCATAAACATTTAATTTAAATAAATAAATTTAAATTTAAACAAATTAACTAATGAATGATTCAAATCATCTTAAATCAACATATTGAACCCTAATGAACATTAAACCAAAGGGAGCTCGAAAATAAATTACAAATTTGACTTTAATCAATTAATGAATTAATTAAATCAAATAATCAGCTAGAACTTAATTAAATTATAATAAATCAACCAAATGTCCAAAAATTATGAATGAATCCTCATTGGAAACATATTTTAGTGAGGAATCAACGAAAAATGAAACACTAATAAATTTCATTAAATTAGACATAATGTAGGTTTTAATGAAATAATTAAAACTTTAATTACACCATAATTATAACTCTAATCGAGATGAAACTTTGGAAACATGAAATTGGCATGTAACTCCACTTGTCATAAAAATTTCATACCAATTGATCTCTGGAATGGGAATTATTGAATTTCCAATTTCCTAAGTCAATATTAATCAAATAATGAATTAATAAAATTCATTAATCCACTAAACCATCAAATAAACTGAACTAATCTTAATTAAACATTAGAAACCCTTAGGGAAAGTTTACTAAACAGTCCCAAGTCAAATGAACTTAATATTTAAGGATTAATAACACTTAATAAAGCATAATTAAATGAATTGGAATAATATAAATGAATCCTAACATTTACAATTAATCTAATCCAAGAATGAACATAAACTTTAACCTAGGTACTTTAGGTTAACATAAACTAAACTAAATAAAATCAACATGACTTAATCGAAAAGATTAATGTAAACCAAATTAACTAATTAAATTAAACTAAATGAAATAAATCAAATTAAATCAAACAAACTAATTCAAGTAAAATAAAATGACATAATTCAACACACATAAACCTAAACCCAATCTTATGTTTAAGATTGAATGAAATTAACATCATATTAAGACTAATTGGGATTTAAAATTAATAAACATCAGGATAAATCTTTGAAAGAACAATTTAATAAATATATATATATATATATATATATATATATATAACTAAAACCACCAAATCAAACTAAAATCTAAGTTAATGAACTTATGATAAAACAAAGCAAATTAAACCAATTAAAAGATATGAACCAACTCAAATAAATCAAATGAAATAATTTAAATTAAACTTTAAGCTAATAAAATTATTACTAAACAAATGAGATAAAATACTATTAAAAAAAGGAAACATTAAATATCATAAGTTAATGAAATTAAAGATTAATGAAATTAATAAACCATATTGAGAATAATTCTATCTTAAATTTATAAACTCATTAAATAACTTGAATCAATTGAATCAAAATCAAATGAAGTCAACATAAATCTAAAATGAAACAAGTCAAATGAATTAAATCAAACTAAATTAAATGAAATAAACAAATATCAAAACTAATTCAAATAAACTAAATAAAATAAAAAAAGTTTAATTAAGATACTTAAGGATCTTAGTTAGACCTTTAAGTTGAATCTTCATCTTATAATGAAGATTTCATTAGGAATTAGGATGTAGAATAGAATGAATTCAATCCAAAAATGGGACGTATTCTATTCTTCATTCTTGAAAACCTAAATATTATTTTAACCAAATAAAATGGAATAAAAGTGAAAATAAATTACTAAAGAATTTAGATTGAAACCACCCGAAGGTAAAATTTAAATAAATTCAAACCCTAAATTGAAACTTGAACAAAAAGCGGCATAGTAAAGACCCCCCACACAAGCCCATCTTCTACATGCACTAGATTATTTAGGTCACGGACTTTAGATTTTGGTTAGATTGCCCCATGGTTTTCTTTTATTTCTTTGTAATGTGTTGTGAAATGTTGTGCTTCACATGTCTTTGTGCTGTATTGCTTTAGATTGGATGTCTAGGCTTGTTTGCTCATTAGACTGAATGGTAGGGCATTCTTTTTAGATTTAACACTATTTTTTGTAGGGGATGGTGTTAAAGGGATCGCTATTATAAATAAAAATTATAAAATTATTGTTTGCTTGTAGGTACTGAAATATCTCTTAACATATAGGTGGGCTTGGAAAGCAACTAATGTTAAGCGTATGTTTGTAATATATAACTATCATGTTATTTGTATTTCTAACATCTATTTTGTGACTTAAGATTTCTTTTGAATTTTAAAATGTAAATTTGAGCTTATAATTAGATCTATGGGATCTATGATTAACAAAAGCTAGCCCTACCATGAGATGGTGTAGTGGTCCCCTGTGGAGCCCGATAGATGTCCCTGAAGAAGGAGATTATCCTGGAAAGAAGATCCATAGATCTAGACTTTTAGTTCTAGTCGTATAAGTGTTTGGTCGCCATTTTTCTTTCTTCCGGTGAAACAATTCACCACATTAGCCTATTTTATAAATTTGATTGACTTGATTTATTTTAGGTGCATAATAGAATCAACTTTCTTTCTTGGGTTTCTATCTGTGTTTTGCTTTTCTGTGAATGAATTCCTTGATGTAGGCTCATAGGAAAAACTCAATTTTCTACCCAATTAAACTTAACCAATTGAAACATAAAATAAATGCAACTCAAAACCTCATAAACTTTAGCCTTAGGCATAACATAAAATCAATTAGAAATAATTAGGTTTGAAATCATGAAATCATATTATTTCCAGTCTTTGAATTGGGCAACTTCACTCACACATAAAGGGGCATCGTCTATGAGGATGACCACCTTCTTGGTGAAGCCTGCCTTCTATTATTTATTTGTCTTATAATCATTTCTAATTGCATGACATTAGGCATGAATGCATACCCATGGACTAAAATAAATCTTGAGTCAAAATATATAAGTATCTAAAAAATTTGCATTATTCAGATGCATCTTCATACCCTACATGATTCTAGGGATTGTGGAGTGATTCTAAGTTCATAGATTCCTTCCTTAAAAATGCAACAACCCAGCCATCTTGCATTCATAAGACTTGACTTCATAAATTTAAAACACGCTGGTGGTAGCCTATCCAAGCGTTATAAGTGTCGTGGATAGGATAATTCCCTTAAGTGAAATGAATGATCAATAATTCCCAAAATAGAACTAGGTCGAGTATATGTGTGATAGACTAGCTCAAGCATCCTTTTCAAGAATAAGTCTTCTACACTAGGCGTTTCTACATCCTGTGCTACCAAAATCTAAGTCCTAGATTTCTCAAAAAATATCAATTAAAATTTCTAAATTAAATTCTAAATTTAAAGCCCAATTATAGGATAGTTGAAATTCCTACAATGCAACCCAATATCAATAGGCATTTCTTACTTCATCTCAATTGACTTCTGAAAAGAACTCTTTCTAATTTGATCATTCCCAATTGAAAATTCTAATAAATCAATCCCTTAAAAACCATTTTAGAAATCTTTAGAAATAACAACTTATTTCTTTAATCGAGAGTATTCCTAGGAAGAGACCTTTCTTAAGATGTAATTAACTATAGAGGCTTGCCTCTATAGGGAACCATGAACCCAGATTAAAAATAAACTATGTTCTACTTTCCATGTAGTTCATGGGAAAAATCTCTAGTACACGAAAGACCCATTAGCCTTCAGAGTCTTTTATTGAAATGATCAAATCCATTATAGGAAAATATATTTACCTTCTTAGATAATATGTTTATTCCTTAATGACATATTTGATCATCTAAATAAGAAATTCCTAAACTCTAAGTGGTGTCATAAATTTTCCCCATAAAGTGGTGAACCCAATTAATTTAGAAATGGATAGTCTGACTTTGAATCAAAAAGGAAAGGATCGAAACTACTAGAGCTATTATTTTAATTTAGATCTGGAGATCCTTCAATAGGGATAAAATCAAGAGCATCAAAAGTAGACAATATATAAGTAGACTCAGCTTTCTTCATTAATTTCTTTTTGGGTGGAGGTACATGATAGAAATAAAGTAAAAGTAAGCAAAGTAAGGGATTTAGTGCTCTTATCTGTAGATACAATCTCCTTCCGGTAGAAGAGGAGGTAGTTGCAACAGTGGAGGGAATACTGGACTAAGATGGTGGCAATGCTACTGACCATCTCTCGGAAGTTGTGTGTCGCCTATCACCCTCCCCGAGTTATCCTTTGCAACTAGCAAACCTTCCTTGGTGTTGGAGGTTTGAGCTACTTTAGGCACCTGCAAGGAAAGCTTCTTGATCTTAGAAATGATCTTCTTAGAGGTTTAGGATAGGGAGATATCCTAACCTTCTTTAGTCTTAGGAGGATTGCAAGTATCTTTAAAGATTACTCTAACATAACTAGATGGTTGTTCTAATAAGTATTCTTTAGAGATAACTATGGCTCTCAACTTGTAGTTGTGCTCAAGCTAGTCCTTAAAAGTGATACAATCCTCTAAGACATGATCTAACATGTGGTAGGGCAATAGCTAAGATCATCGCTCTTGCCCACTTTCTTCTAGCCTCATAGGCTCTAGTAACTAAAAGCCAGGTTTCTTTAAGAGATTCTTAAAGAATTTCTTAACTACCTCTCTCTTGAATGAATAAGGTTTATTCAATCTATCTACAAGAGTAGGTGGAAAATATCTACTTGGAGATGAATACGTTGTATGGTGGAAATGGTCATTAATAATGATGGTATGATGGTTGAGGTGGTGGAAGAGGAGGTGGCAAAAGAGGTTGTTGAGCTAGTAGTCTCTCATACTGAACTCTGGCTAGCTGATTCCCTCTATCCATTGGCATAACTATCCTTAGCTTCTTCTCAAACACCTTCTGCGACTTAGGCCTAGATGATTGGTCAGGAACGGAGAACTATTTGGCTTCTTCTTATAGGCTAGCCGCATTGTTGATTAATTTCTCAAATATTTTGATGGTAAGCCCTTAAGCATGAAGGCGACCGGGCCATGGATATTCTTGAGAAGAATTTCAATGCCATGTTGTTCGGATAGTTGTAGTTTGCATTTCATGCACAGGTTGCACCATCTGAGAATGTAATTAACAAGGGACTCATTGAGTTTCTATTTCTCTATAATGAGATCACCTACAATCACCCTCTACTGAGCTCAAGCAAACCTCTTGATGAAGAGGTGCTCCAACTCAGCAAAAGTCTTCATCAAACCGTTAGCATACAAATCAAATGCAACAACAGAATTCTAACAAAAGGTGAAAGAGGGAGTGTGTTGTCGCCACCAACAAATTTGTGTTCAATGTTATCAAAGATCTTAAAGGATGGTGGCACAAAACCCTAATTAAAATAAAACTAAATAAAAACCTAAACCTAAAAAATAAACCTAAAAATAAATAAAAATAAAACCTAAAGCCTAAACTAAAAATAAACAAACCTAAACCTAAAATAAACAAAATAAAATAAACATAAACCTAAACTAAAATAAACTAAACTAAAATAAATAAAACCTAAACCTAATCTAAAATAAACTAAACCCTAAACCCTAAACAAAATAAAATAAAATAAACAAAAAATAAACCTATACCTAAACTAAAAAAAACTTAAAAAAAACCCAAAAACTAAACCTAAAAATATAAAATAAAAACCTAAACATAAACCTAAAAATAAAAAATAAAACCTAAACCTAAACAAAAAAATAAAAAAATAAAACTAAACTAAAAAATAAACATAAACCTAAACCTAAAAAATAAACTAAAAAAAAACCTAAACTAAAATAAATAGAACTAAAATAAAAAACTAAACTAAATAAAAATAAATAAACCTAAAGGAAAAGAAAAAAAAATAAACTAAATTAACTTAAATAAAAATAAAAAAAATAAAATAAACTAAAATAAATAAAAATATATACTTAATAAACCTAAACTTGTTAGATTACATAATTTTTTGTTTAAAAGAAAACCTAAACCCTAAACCCTAAATCCTAAACCATAAAACTAACCCTAAAACCTATACCTATAATCTTAAACCCTAAAACCTAAACCCTAACCTTAACCATAAACCCTAAATCCCAAACCTTAAACCCTAAACCCTAAAACCCTAAACCCTAAACTAACCCTAAACCCCTAAAACCTAAAGCCTAAAGCCTAAACCCTAAACTAACCCTAAACCTTAAGCTAACCCTAAACCTTAAACCCTAAACCCTAAACACTAAACCATAAATCTTAAATCCTAAACCCCCCTAAAACCATAAACCCTAAAACCCTAAACCCTAAACCTTAAACCCTAAACCCTAAACCCTAAACCCTAAAAACCTAAACCTAAACTAAATAAAACCTCAAAAAAACCTAAACCTAAATCAAATAAAATAAAAAAAAAATAAACTAAAACCTAAACCTAAACCTTAATAAAATGAAATTAAAATAAAAATAAACTAAAATAAAATAAAAACCTAAACTAACTAAAATAAATAAAATAAACCTCGGAATAAAAAAAAAATAAAATAAAACTAAACACAAAATAAAAAACAATAAACCTAAAATAAAATATATAAAAAACTAAATGAAAAGTTAAACCTAAAAAATATACCTAAAAATAAATAAAAATAAAACCAAACTAAAAAAAAAACTTAAACCTAAAATAAAAATAAAGTAAACCTAAACCTGAACTAAGATAAACTAAACTAAAATAAATAAAACCTAAATCTAAACCTAAAATAAACTAAACCTTAACCTAAACCTAAACTAAATAAAATAAAATAAACTAAAAATATACCTAAATTAAAAAATGATACCTAAAATTAAATATAAAATAAAAACCTAAACCTTAAACCTTAAAATGTTAAAAACCTAAACCTAAACTAAATAAAACCTACAAATAAAATAAATAAATAAACCTAAACCAAAATAAAATGAAAAAAATAAAATAAAATAAAAAATAAACTAAAACCTAAACCTAAACTTAAACCTAAAAGAAAATAAAATATAAAATAAAACTAAACTAAAATACAATAAATAAAACATAAACTAAACTAAAAATGAAAAAACCTAAATATAAAAACTAAACCTAAAATAAAAATAAAATAAACCTAAAATAAAATAAAATAAAAACTTAATAAAACCTAACCTTAAAAAATAAACCTAAAAATAAATAAAAACTAAAGCCTAAACCCGAAACTAAAAAAAAAGATCAACCTAAACCTAAAATAAAAATAAAATAAACCTAAACCCAAACTAAGATAAACTAAACTAAAATAAATAAAACATAAACCTAAACCTAAACCTAAACTAAATAATATAAAATAAACTAAAAATAAACCTAAACTAAAAAATAATACCTAAAAAATAAACCTTAAATAAAAACCTAAAACCTAAACCTAAAAAAATAAAATGAAAACCTTAACCTAAACCTAAAAATAAATTAAAAATAAAATTGAACTAAAAAATTAACCTAAACCTTAGTTGAGATATTAGGCCGCCTTCCTCTGATGGTCGCTAGGGTTCTCTCGGCGCCTCCCTTCCTCCTCCTTCGTCTTGCTTCTTCCTCCACTTTAACCTCCCTTCTCCCCTAGGCATTAGTCTTTTCAGCACCTCTACCTCTCCTAGGTCAGTTCTCTAGCATGAAACCGGTTTGAACCCTAAATGGATCTTTTCCCCTTTACCTACATCCTCCTCCCATACCTCCGCCACATCTCACCAAACCAAGTCTCACTGTTTGGAAAGATCTTCTCCTAAAATATAAAACCAATCCATCCCTTATCCTATATTACATAAAAGTGGATTTAGGAAGACCTCTCTGGAAAGCAAGAATGGCATCTCTAATCCACTGAAGTACCATATTATGGATCGTAAAATTAAAACAAATGGATCTTCAAAGGTACGCATCTTCTTACTGAAGGTGACTATTTTTCAAAAGTTTAAGCCAAGAGGATTATGATATGGTGTGGAATCATTTATTTTCAACGGCCATTTATTTTCCAAAAGTGGACCTAGGATTTTCGGCCATCTAATGAACCCATTACTAAGATCCCAATTTGGATTAAACTTCCTAATTTTCCTTTGTGCCCTAAACGAGGATTTTCTAAGGTTGCTAAATTCCTTTGGCGGATAACCTAAATCAAGGATTACGTTGTGCATATATGTCTGATTAATACCTCCTCCCTCTTCCGACTCCATCCGATCAATTTAAATGGGAAAATTTTTTTGCAAAGCATTGTCTATGATTGGAAACAAGATGTTCAACTGTAACACTTTTCTCTCACGATTTGCAAATTAAAATGATCTTTCTCAAACGCATAAAACCTCCAAAGCTCCAACAAGAATGGTCTCTAAAGAGACTACTACCCTCCATCCTCCTTACCCACTCCCTATAAGAAATTGATTTCTTCTTCTATTATTATCTCCTCTCTGATAATACTTTGGATACTTCTAATAGTCTTCCCTCCACTTCAAAATAAATTTGAATCACCAATCCATACTCCACCATAGGACCCATCTGGTAATGATGATCCTTCTTCCTCCAAGGATATGGAAGAAAATATAAACACTGATCCCTCTGTTGATTAGATTCCTCTTGGTGTTGTTACACGGTCGGCTGTGGTTACTCTAGGTCAAAACTACAACAACTATGGTAATAGTAAAGGGATTAAAGATACTAGCAGCACATCCATGGAAGGAGGAAATAGCTCTCTTCTTCTTCTCATCTTTACCACCCAAAAGGTAACAAAAAGGGTAAAACCCTCACCACCTCCCAATGAATCGATTTCTATTGGTTGGAATGTTGGGGTTTATCTAGTTGGAAGAATATCACTGAAAGCTTATCAAAGACTCTCAACTTGACCTTCTTTGTCTACTGAGACTAAAGTTCATTCCACTCTTAATTAATCTCTCTTCTAACTATAATTTATTCACTCAATCTAGTAAACAATTTTGACCTGAATTGGTGGTCGATATGGATTAAATGGCAAGCATAGAACTTTGAGTTATTATGTCCAAGCAATTCATTCATGGTCAACTCCGGGTTAATAGTTTTCTCTTAATAAGTATTTATGCTGATAATGATTCTAGTGTCGATCCTCCTTGGTCTACCTAAAGGATTTATCTATTCTAGCAATCTTGGTTAATTTTGGGTGACTTTAATTGTCCATTGAATGCAAGGATAAGAAAGAGGGTAATTTGATTTCCTAAACTCTTCTATGGAATTTAAAGACTGTTAATGAATGTGGTTGGTTAGAGCTCAGAAGATTACATTTCACGGTATAATAATTGGAAAACCCCATATATTCAAAATTGATTTTGTCTTTTGTAATTCCAATTAGATTGAGATGTTTCCATCTTCCTTTTATAAAGTTCTTCCTCCTCATTCATCAGATCACTCACCTCTGGTAACTCTTCTTCAATCTCCTTCTTTGGCATCTCACCATTTCCTTTTTAGGAATTATTGGACCTTAAAGCCTGGGTTTAAGGAGGATATTATGGAGGCCTAGAGTAACTTCATTCAAGGAGACCCATTTTATGTCCTCTCTAAAAAGCTGAAACTTGTCAAAATTATGATGAAAGGTAGATATAGGGATATATCTCCCTTACAATGACAAATTATAGTGAAATCGAACAAAGTGATGTCCTTGGGAAATTGGAAAGTGATCCTCATAATATTCATCTGCTTCATGATGCTAAGGAGATCAAAAATAAATATACTGAGCTCATTATCAAAGAAATGCTATGGATCAAACAGAGAGCAAAGGCTCATTGGCTAATCCATTCAGATGATGATTTAAAATTCCTCTACTTCTCTATCAAAGAAAGAAAAAGCTCTAATTTGATAAGAGAAGTGCAAACCGATTTGGGTGTTTTCTCGATCAAAGGAAATCAGATATTTTTTGTAAGTACTATGAGGATCTTTTCAATTGTGATGACTCTATTGTTTTCCAAAGGTGTAATTTTCAGGGACTTGTCTTCTTCGGTTCATGTAATCTAGAAGCTAAAATAAACAAGAAATTATAAAAATAGATTAGTGAAAGCAAATCTCCAGTCCGATGGCTTTAACTCAAGTTCTTCACGATTCTAAATCAGGCAAATCTTTTGTTAACCGTTTCTTCTTTTTAAGAACTCTACCCAATTCAAGCACACTCTTTTAACACTCATTCCAAAGGTGAAACATTCAAATAGAATAGAAGACTATCGTCCCATCTCCTTATGCAATACATTCTATAAGGTGGTGGCCAAAATTCTTGCAAATAATGAAGAGATTTCTCCCTTCTATTATTAACTATTCTCACCTTTGTAAAGGAAGAGATATCGTGATAATAACCTTTGAGATATGCAATGAGTTATCCATCTCTAATTGCTCCTACTTTCTAGCTAAAATTGACTTGAAAAAGCTTTTGATAAAATCAAAAAAGCCTTGATTCATAGACTCCTTGACAAAGGATTTCCTAAGAGATTCACAACTTGGGTGGAAGCATGAATGTGCCCTTCTATAGTGCTAAATGGGAATATTTGGGTTATTTCTCTTCTTCAAATGGCCTCACAAGGTTGCCCTCTATCTCCTTTTCTTTTACTATTGCCATGGATACTTTCTCTATGTTAGAAAATGTAATTAAAGGGCTATATAACCCTATCATTCTTTGGACAACACTCTTCCCACTTATTGTATCCGATGACCTCTTAGTGATGGGAAATGTTAACTTTTCCACATTTAACTCCCTTAAGTCCACTCTTCAATCTCTTAAATCTTATTTGGGACTTGAAGTGAATTACTCTAAATCATCCCTATGCCTCTCTAGTAAGAAAGAAGATAGTACATATACAGTTTTGGGTATTCAGTTGGGAACATTCCCCTTCAAATATTTGGGTTTACCTCTTATTAAAGGAGCAATTTAGATGGCTCACTTTTCTTCTCTCTTTGATAGAGTCCATGCATGGATGGCTGGCTGGAAAAGTAAATTCCTCTCCTTAGGTGGAAGATTACAACTTATCAGATCTTCTATAAATAGCTACTTATCATATTGGTTTCATTCTATGGCTATTCCTGATGGCATTATCAAAAAAATCTGCTCTTTTACAACCAAATTTTTCTCATCTAGGCCAAAAGCTACAATAAATTTCTTGGGAACCACTACCACCAAAAGAAAAAGGTGGTGTAGGTTTACCTTCATCTATCAATATGATAAGAAACTTAAATTAATGTGGAAAATATGTAAGGGAGAAACTATCTTTGCTAGATGGTGTTTAGCGAAATATACCTCATTATGGAAACCAAGCATTTTCAGAGTCTCTCCAGTTTGGAAATCGATTATGAAGGTTAAAAAATTTAGGAATAAACCGATTTTAAAGTTGGAGGTGTAATGTTTTCTCTATACTATCCTTGGTGTAATGGGCAATCACTTTGTAATTGAACGGGCTGAAATCTTTGAACCTCTCGATGATCGGTCCACTCTATTTTACAAAATGGACAATGGAATCTTCCTAGTGCTCTTGTGGCTTCTTATCCCAGGTGTACCCAAATGATATGTGAAACTCCTATAAATGATGGGGATGACTCGGTAAGCTGGCTAAACTCTAATTCACCATCTTCCAAAGAATTCAGAGAAGCAATCTTTGAATCCCACCCATCACCGGATTGGACTAAAGGAATATGGTTTTGGCTATGCTATAAATTATGCCCTCTCTTGGATGGCATTCAAAATGGTCTTAAAATATCGATAAGTTAGCTAATAAAGGAATTGGCACTCAACTTCTCTATTTTTGTCATTCATTTTTGAATTACATAATCATTTATTTTTGAATGTCATGGCCATGAAATTGGTGAGAGCTCTTATACCACATGGTAGCTTTCTTGCAATCTTCTCTTAGTAGGTTTTGAACTTCATTAATGAAGGGAGCATAAAATGTTATATCGATTACACTATCTCGATTATTGTTGTTTATACTCGTAGAGAAAGAAACAATCATCTATACTCCTCTATTTCCCAACCCTTTACTTTGTTAACTCGTGTAAGAGAAAGGGTCTAAAATGCTATGTTGGAAACTTAAAACTAAAAGCTAATGAATTGATTCAAAAATGGAGGAATTACTATCCCTATAACCTTTTTTCCTATTTCTACTCATGGCTGCTTCTCTAAAAATTGGTTTCTTACTGGATGTCCGGTTATTTTCTGGATGGCTTTTCTAAATACTTCACTAATATTTTACCTCTCTATTTGGGTATTCTTCGTTCTACTTCTTTCTATGGACGATGATGAGGTTTTCCATGCACAACTATTTCTTATACCGCCTCCCTCACGGATGATCATTCGCAACCATGGTCCCCTTCTTGAATTTGAGCACGATGATACTTGGGATAAAACTAACCGGTGAGGACTCTCCCCTTCCCTCCCTAAGATGTTAATGCTATGCTTGTTTTGATCATCTTTGATGTATTTTGTATCTGAGTCCATATGTTTCTCTTGTTTTCTTTTCTTTTCAAATTCTTTTCTAGGTGTCCAACATGTTCCATGGTCTGTTTTTTAGTTTTGTTTTTTTATAGGTTTTCACCTGTAAGGGATTATGTTTGTCCTAAACTCATTTTAATACAATCTTAGGCCTCAAAAAAAAAAAACCTAAACCTTAACCTAAGATATAAACTAAAATAAATAAACATTAAATTAATAAGCTAAACAAAATAAAAATAAAAATAAACCTAAATATAATAAAAAAATAAAATAAATTAAAATAAATATACCTAAAACTATAAGTTTACTTAATTTTTAAAAAAAAAATAATAAATAATAATAAAATAAAATAAAAAACCTAAACCCTAAACCCTAAACCTACAACCCTAAACCCTATGCCCTAAACCCTAAAACCCTAAACCCTAAACCCTAAACCCTAAAAACTAAACCCTAATACCCGAAACCCTAAACCCTAATCCCTAAAATCTACAACACTAAATCCTAAACCGTAAAACCCAAACCCTAAACCATAAACCCTAAACCCTAAACTCTAAAATCCTAAAAACCTAAACCTACACTAAATAAACCTTCAAAATAAAATAAATTAATTAAAATTAAAAAAAAAACCCTAGCCCTAAATCCTAAACCATAAAACTAACCCTAAACTCTAAACCCTAAAACCTAAACCTACAACCATAAACCCAAAACCAAAAACCTTAAAACCCTAAACCCTAAAACCTAAAATCCTTAGCCCTAAAATCTAAACCCTAAACCCTAAACCCTAAACCCTAAACACTAAAGCCTAAACCCTAAACACTAAACCCTGAACCTAGAAACCTAAACTTAATCTAAATAAAACTTAAAAATAAAATTAAAAAAAACATAAACATAAATAAAATAAAATAAAATAAAATAAAAACCTAAATAAAAACTAAATCCTTAACCTAAACATAAAAATAAAATAAAATAAAAAATAAAAATAAACTAAAATAAAATAAATAAAAACCTAAACTAAACTAAAAAAATAAACCTAAAAATAAAATACCTAAATAAAATAAAAACTAAACATAAAATAAAAATAAAATAAACTTAAGAAATAATAAAATAATTAATAAATAAAAACCTAAACCTAAAAATAAAGAAAAAGTAAAACCTAAACTCTAAGCTAAAAAATTGGAACCTAAAATAAATAAAATAAAATAAACCCAAACTTAGATTAAACTAAACTAAACTTAAATAAATAAAACTAAACCTAAACCTAAACCCTAAACTAAATAAAATAAAATAAACTAAAAATAGACTTAAACCTAAACTAAAAAAAATAACCTAAAATAAACCTAAATTAAACCTAAACCTAAACTAAAAAAATAAAATAAAACCTAAACCTAAACCTAAAAAATAAACTAAAATAAACCTAAACTAAAATAAATAAACCTAAAATAAATAAAAAAAAATAAAATATAAAATAAAATAAAAAATAAAATAAACTAAAAGAATAAAAAAAATAAACTAACAAATAAACCTATACCTATAAAAATTTCAAAAAAAAAACCTAAACTCTAAACCCTAAATAAATAAAACCCCAAACCCTAAACTATAAATAACTAAAACCTAAAACCCTAAACTAAAATCCTAAAATAAAACCTAAACTAAAACTAAACTAAACTTAAACTAACTAACCTAAACCTAAACCTAAACCTAAACCTAAATAAACTATAAACCTATGCCTAAAAATAAACCTAAACCTAAAAAAACTAAACCTAAAGCCTAAACTTAAATAAACTAACCTAAACCTAACTAAAATTTAAATCCAAATAAACCTAAAATAAAACCCTAAAAAATACTAAACCTAAACTATAAACTAAACCCTAAATAAAACTAAACCTAACCTAAACCCCTAAACCTAAAACCTAAACTAAACCTAAAAACCCCTAAACCTAAACTAAACACTAAACTCTAAACTCTAACTACACCTCCCTAAACCCTAAAACTAAGCTAAACTAAAACCCTAAACCCTAAAATAATAAACCCAAAGACCCTAAACCCTAAACCCTAAACCCTAAAACTTAAAACCTAAACCCTAAACCCTAACCCTAAATCCCAAACCCTAAATCTAAACCTAAAGTAACTAAATAAATTAAATAAAAAACCTAAACCCTATAACCTAATAAATTTAAACCCTAAGAATGGGTAGAACCTCGATGGCAGAACATCACTCCAACCATGCCTATGGTGGTGGAGGCCAAGGAGAAGGCTATTATCAGGTGGTGGGGGATTTGGAGGTGCGGGATATGGAGGTGGTGTGAGAAGGTGGAGGTGGAGGGAGTGAGAGGTTACCGCCATGGTGGTGGGAAGGGAGAGAGATAGGGATATGATGGCAATACTTTAGGTGGGGTGGTCTGAGAATGGAGAACAAGAATGGTCGATGCCGCTTATGGAACTATGTCTTAGTAGAGATGGTTCTACTTATCTAGATTTTGATCTATGGGTGCTCAACTTTATCTATGTCATCGTGTAAAAAAAACTTGGTGCTACTTGGTTGATGAAATCAAAAGAAGAAATGTTGAATCAATTTGTTCTTTAAAAAAACCATTAAACCCTAAAAACTTAAACCCTAAACCCTAAACTAAACCTAAACCTAAAAATAATAAACATAAACATTAAACCTAAACCATAAATCCTAAACCTTAAACCTAAATAACTAAACCCTAAACTTAAAACTTAAAACCCTAAACCTTAAACCCAAACTAAACCCTAAAACCCTAAACCTTAAACCATAAACTAATCCTAAAACATAAACCCTAAACCCTAAACCCTAAACCCTAAACCTCAAACCATAAAACCATAAAACATAAACCATAAACTAAACCTTAAACCCTAAACCCAAACCCTAAACCTAAAACTAAACCCCAAACTAAACTAACCCTAAACCCTAAACCTTGAATGAAGATGTCGTTAGTAGTAGATCTAATGAATGACCTAATCCTAACATAGTTATGGTAGCTAAAGAAAATGTCTTCAAGAGACTTTCCCTTGATTATTAGAGATTTAAATACCCTAAACCCTAACCCTAAATCATATTATAATACCATATATTATAGTATAATGTAGCATCATATATTTGAGCATGTAGTGATGTGTTTAGATGTAATAAGATGTTTTGAAATATAGTATATTATGGTATTATACCATAGTCTATATTAATATAAATCATAAAATATTGATTTAATAAATCAAATGATGAAATTTGTTAAATTTGAAGTGGGAATTAGGTTGTAGTAGTGTGCTACACTTGTTGTATAAAAAAGTAAGATTTTATGTTCAAAAAATAATATTATATGTTGTAGCAAAGTATCATCATATATCATAATATATTATTCTCTGCATTTTAAATTCTTAGTATTTTACAATCATGCAATGAGCCTACACTAGCATTATTTATAAAAATGTTGATTTAGACTTTAAAATGGTGGAGTTTGGCCAAATTCATAATAGGTAGAGCATGGCATCATAATATATTGATTCAAATTAAAATATGTAAGTGATACGACTAAAATATATAGTTTTTCTATTGTTTAGATTAATTTTATGATTTTTAATCTTAAGCAATCCCTTGTTATGTGATATGCAATATAATATAATATAATATGTTATAGTGTATTATAATATAGGATGCCATAACATAGTGTAGCATCATGCATTATAGCATACTATTACTACTTATTGTTTAGCATATTTTAGTTTGTTATAGTATGATGTATAGAGTTTGTACCGGTATAATTCATAAAATATTGATTTATAGGTCGAGGTGATGGGATTTAGCCAAATTTAAGTTAAGCTTTAGGAACATCATTGGGAGTGCTATGGTGTGTCATTTAATCAAAAGAATGGAATTTTGCATCCAAAATAAATGTTCAATTTTCAACCAAATTTTATAATTTTTTTGCTTAAAGTGATTCATTTTAAGGTGTAATGTAAGATAATATATTATATGAAAGCATATTAAAATATAATGTACATAACAATATAACTTCACATATATATATATATATATATGAATGTGGTGGTGTGTTACTAAATATTATTGTACATTTAAGTATGTTTTACTTTTGTTGAAATACATTTGGTCAAAACTCACAAAAATGTTAATTTGAAGGTTAAGATGGAAGAATTTGGCAAAATTCACGGCACACACCAAGAAGCAACACCAAAATTATGCTATTTTGTACCATTTCTAATAGAAAATTAACAATTTTACATCCAAAATGAACATTATTCATATTTTGAGCAAATTTTGTTATTTGTTCCTTTTAAGTGATTTTAATGAGGTGTAATGTTAGACAAGAAATTATATTATAATAAATTATAATATAACATCATATATTATAATATAATATAGTGTGTTAATTCACACTATAATATGTTTAGCATGATATTGTATAGTTAGTTTGAGCTTGCTCCATCACAAATCATAAAATGTTGATTACAATGTTAATATGATGTAATTTGAACGAATACATTATTAGGCTTTTGGTTGAAGTACTAAAGGTGTGCATAAGAGAATAAATAAGATTTGATGAGAATTCCATGTCAAGGACATGGAGGAGATCCTGGGGATCACACATGCATTGGACGACATGTGAGGGATTATGTCGAGGCATAGAAGAAGAAAACTTGTTGAATAAGGTTTGATATGATTTATGGAAAAGAAGATTTGTTGGGATAAGAATTATAATCCACAGGGATTAAGATTGAATCAACTTTAATTTGTTTTATTTTAATTGATGTGGAGGCACTAGAGATATGGGATCGAGTCCAGGGAATGGTATATGAACCTTGCATTAGGAAGGTTATGCTATCCGGGGATTGGGATTTGAGTTTGATTTCATAGATTTGTTTGGGGATATCCAGGGAATAAGAGTTTGGATTTCTTTGATTTAGACTCTACTAGGGAGTTGGTTTAATTTGGCTCCACTGGAAGGTTGGTATGAATTTGATTTGTTTGCTTGACTTGTTTATATATGATTTGGGGCTCCACTAGGGAGAAAGGTGTGATTTAACTCAGGGAAAATCATTAGATTTAATTTAATTTGAGTATGGACTCTGTGTGTACGATGGACCCAGAAGGGGCTATATTAGCCTTGACCTACCTCAGGTTTATAAATCCAAATGGATAATCTACCGGCTGTGGGGTAGAGCTAGCCAACCTAAGGGGTTTCCATTCAGTGTGCAATGGTTGTGCTAGGAAGAAGGCATAGCAGACTTACATCTTCTAAAGTGAGGAACAACCACTAGGGTGACCTACTAGATGCATAACAAATCGAACCTGACCTAGGGCGACTACTTAGTGAATGCTGCTAGAAACTTATGTTAACTCAAAAGTAGTTAAGATTAATTTTATCTTAATTTCATGTGATTTGATATAATTTTTTTTAGTTTGATTTTGAATTGAGGGCATATGCACTGAGGATGTGAGCTCAGTCAAATTTAATAGATTTAATTTATGGACCATATCGGTGTACGATGGACCCACTGAGAAGGGGCTATATTGTACTTATCATACATCTAATTTACAAATCTAAAGGGATAATCTACTGGTCGTGGGGTAGAGCTAGCCAACCTAAGGGGTTGCCTTTGGTGCAATGACTTAGAAGAAGGCATAGCAAACTTACATCTTCTAAAGTAGGAACAACCGCTGGGTGACCTAGCACAACAAATCAACCCAACTTAAAGGAACTAGTGAATGCCACTGGGAACTTATATCAACTCAAGAGTAGTCAAGCAATTCCTATAAAGAGTTTTGTTGACACTACCCTAAAGATAGGATACCGCTAGAAAAAGCTAGTGTCCTAATCCACAAGTGAATATATATTTTGTTTATATGGACCCTATTGTGAGGGATCACAGGGGCTATCCTTGACTTCCTCATTTATTGGACCAAGGGAGAATCTGTTCATCCATAGGATGGATTCTCCAACCACAAGGGTGTTTACTAGGAAAGGGGAACTATCCAATGTGATAGTAACCTGGGTTATGTCTAAATGGGGTCAAAAAATATGTGATCCAAATATAGTGCTGATAGGGAAGTGCTACTAAGGGTGTTGTCCTAAGCCATGGAAGGAATTCCTATAGGTGTACAGGTCAAGGAGAAAAGCATAGACTTACATCCATGAGTGGTGTATCCTAAGGTGCGAGAACCAACCAACCTAAGGTATCTCATGAGTGGTGTATCCATTAACATAGTGAGAACAACCAACCTAAGGTGTCTATCAAGTCAATAAATTTGGAAAGAAAGCAAGGCTTACAACTTTCCAAGTGGAACTAATCATCGATAGTATCATCATGGGATAGATGTTATCCGATCTAGACACTACTAAGGGAGTCTGAGGAAGGACTAGACAGACTTGAAGTAGTCAGGAGGGAAGGAACCGCTAGGGGACTTATCCTAAACCTAAAATATACTCGACTAAGTTTATGCATGAAGGCTAATCCAAGAAGAAAGCATAGCGGACTCACATCCTCTTAAATGAAGCCAACATGAGGTAGCTTACCACACAAAGGGCTTACCAAACATGCTACGTGTAGCAAGTAAGGAAGGAAAGCATAGTAGACTTACATCCTCCAAAGCAAGAAGACCATTGGGGTGACACACTGGGTAGCATGTCCACCTAGAGCATCGAAAGTGAGTGCGTGTTATCTCAACTCAGAGTAGCCCAAGATAAAAGATATGTATTTATTTTATATGTTTGTATGTAGTTTGTGTTTTGTCTTGATGATGAATTATAGGATGTTCCTTACACCTACCATAAACACATCATGGTGTTTAAAATAAGAATACTTTCAACATGGAAGAGAATGAATTCAAAATGGAATTTCATTGATGATAATTATTTTGAAACATGATTTATAATATTTCTTTAAGTAGAGACCCATTGATTGGGATTTCACTCTCCTTATGATTAATAAGTTGATAAGATCCTCTTGGTAGGCCTTCTCTATGGAAAAGGGCCTACCAAGTGGGTTAAAACTTGCCTCCCATCGGCAACATAACATCGCCTTCTTAGAACTAAAATAAGCTCTCCTACTTGAAAATCTCTAAAATGAACCAACTTGTTGTGAGCTTGAATCATTTTAGCTTTATACAACTCGAGGTTTTGGCATGCTTATAGGTGTCTCTCCTCCAAACCTTTGAGCTCTTCTAACCGCAACTTGGCATTCTACTCTATTATGAACTTGCTACCCACAACTATCCTTAGTGATGGGAGTTGGACTTCTAATGGTAGAATGGCTTTGGACCCATACACTAAGGAGAAAGGAGTAGACTGAGTTGAAGTTTTATATGTGGTGCGGTAGGCCCACAAGGCTTCAACTAAATGCTCATATTGCTTGTTGTTTTAATTATCTTCTTAGTATTTGGATGAGAGTTTTGTTGAAGGCTTCTACTAAGCTGCCCTCCGGTAGTTGATGGTAGAATATCTTAACCTATGCTATCTTTCCAAGTTATTGATCTCATGTTTTGTATATCATTATTAGATATAATTCATCAAGGCACTCAAACCTATATATGGTTCCAAAAAAATGGAGAAAATGCGAAGTGTGACCTATTTGAGGAATCACCATTTGGAAAAGTAGCCAATAGCATCTAATATGAAGATGACCCTTAGAAGAAGGAGGATCAATACCCACTATGTCTACCCAACACTGGATGGCCATGAGGCCAATGTAGAATGGGTGGTGGTGTAGACCACACCATGTATTTGACATTGGTGGCATCACTAGCCATATCCATGCAATCTTTGATCATCAATAACAATAGTATCCTAGTTCTGCACTTTCACATAATCTTGATATCTTAATCACAATCTTATGTTTCAAATAAATAGCTTAACATATGATAAAGATATCGCATAAGACACCATCCACAAGAGCAAGAAAGTGCTCACTTCGATGGGCTTGGGACTATTCTTGAGGTAGTTGCCTTTATTTAGGTAATCCATGAATGGTTGCCTCCAATAACTCCTCTTTTGGCAATGGCAACTCCCCTTCAAGAGAGAGTACTTTTGATGAGTTTATCAATAAGGGATAAGACTTATCTATTTTGGACCTTTATTGATATGGACTCATCCTCCAAACATGCCAACTTGGCAAGTTTGGCTAAAGTATATACACTACGATATTCTCTCTTTCAGGAATCTTATAAATGGTAATCTGTGGGTTTGGGTCAACAACTCCATGGTATACTTATGGTACTGATGGAGCTTGGGGTTTACAACTTTATAGGACCCAACGATTTTGTTGATAACTAGTTGAGAATCCCTAAAAATATTGATGTTCTAGATGCTAAGAGTC
The DNA here is from genome assembly GCA_021442155.1 of Cymbidium sinense. Classification (NCBI taxonomy): domain Eukaryota; kingdom Viridiplantae; phylum Streptophyta; class Magnoliopsida; order Asparagales; family Orchidaceae; genus Cymbidium; species Cymbidium sinense. Next base: position 32,738 of record JAKCPB010000749.1, on the reverse strand, counting down.
ACGTCTAACTCCAAATTGATAAACAAAGTCTCATATTCAGCTTCATTGTTGGTGCAAAGAATGGACAAATGATATGAGAATCACATCACATCGTGGTCTGGGGTTAAGAGAACTACTCCTACCCCGGCCTTTCCTAGAATAGTAGATTGTAGTTCTTCTCCTCTTTGAGAGGAAGTCACACCATCAAAGTACATCTCCCAGTGGTGAATGCTAGTATCCCTAAGTTCATGATTTGTTCATCAGGAGATCATCACTAAGTGAGAGAGAAGTGGGTGTATCGCTAAGAACCTAGTGCTTGTCCTTTCATCGCAGAGGTATGAAGGTAATGTCAAACTGAAGAGGATCATAATCATGCCAACCATCCGATAGATCAATGTCATGAGATAAGTGGATTGATCCGAGATTAAGTTCACCTTATGAGGAATCATGTAGTGTTGTAGCTTTTGGAATGCAAAGTTTAAAGCTAGGCAATGCTTCTCAATGGGTGGATAATTAGCCTCAATAGGAATTAGATGATGGCTGAGGAAGTAGAGTGTGTTTTCCTTCCCTTCATCATTGGCTTGGGCCAACAAAGCACCAAGGGAGTCATCTAATGCAGCAGTGTAAGTATGAGCATCTTTTCTAGGATAGGGGCTGCTAGAATCGGCGACGTCATTAGGTAATGCTTGATGTCTTTGAAGGCATGCTCACACTTATCATCACACTTGAACTTGGCATCCCAAGTGCTGAGAATGGACATCTTCCGATATGTTGGATATAAAGCATCTTAGATATGCCAACCACCCTTGAATGTTGAGTTAAACTTTAGGTAATATCACCTTGATTTCTCCGCATCAATTTTGATTCCCTGGTGTCCGACAACAAACCCAAGGAATTTTCTTGAAGTTACTCCTAATGTACACTTTAAGGGGTTCATTTTAAGGTTAAATTATTGTTAACCTCACTTTTGGAGTGAGCTCTCAACTTCCTCATCATAGATCTAGGACTCCTGTAGACACTAAAAGCTCCTAGTCATAAGACATTTCTAGTGATTAAGTGAACACTTAACCTAAGCCTAGAGACTTAGAAGGCCATAGAATAGTTATGCTTGGGGACTTAGGAAAACTTGCCTACCCTATGGCTAAAACCCAACCCATGCTTTCCTTCAAACCAAACCTCAAATTCAAATATCAATTCAAACTCCAAATCATAAATCAAATTCCAAGCCAAATGATTGAAGCCCTTGATCAAACCCTTCCTAAGCCTTTGATTTCATCTTATGGACTTAGCTTAACAAATTCAAATCAACCCCAATTCAATTGATTTTCTCAAATATAAATTAATTCAAATATCAAATCATAAATCAATTCTAAACCAAACAAATCATCCTCAAATCTAAGATCAAAATTTCCTCTTAAATCTTATGAACCACTCTCATGTTTATATGAAATATCAATCTAAACTATCCCAAACTCAATTGATTTCTAATAAATCAATTATTCTTTATATTTACAAATATAAATGAAATCCACCTTCAATGACCAAAATCAAATCAAACAAAATAGGTTTCCTTTCTTTTTTTTGACCTACACCCATAAGTTGGTCAAATTTGCTTCCAAATCACTCCAAACTCAAGTGATTTTCTCATGAACCATTTAGTATTTTCATTTATATTCCCAAATATAAATGGAATATAAATCCAAATAATCAAAAGCAAACCCAAATCAAATCAAGTTTAGCTTTTTTTTAGCAATTTGAACTGCTAAATGATACCCAAATCAATTCAAAACATGGATTTCTTCATTCAATCATTCCTTCAATCATTCCTTCAATCAAAAGGGGTCAACATGGGCTTGACTTGAGTTAACTTAGATTTGGTTTGATAATTATATTTATATTTCAAACCTTGGTACATATGTGAGTTCAACTAAACTTGAATCAAACCATGATCAAGCCAATTGACCCATTTAGGTCCACTTGACCCAAAGTGGCCTAAAGACCCTTTAAGCTTAATTCTAATCCAACCCAAAGATTGAACTAAGCCCATCCAAATCTCATATCATCATGATCAACAATCATCCTAGGTTAATCAATTATCTTGAATCAAAAACCAAGTCACCCATTTGACCAAGTCCACCTTTAGCCCAAATGAAACCTAAACTAGTCAAAATACACCATATGCCAAATTGACTAAAACTTTTGATTCAAACCAATTCATAATCAATGATTGAACATAACCAAACCCTCAATTAAGCCAAACCAAGTCCAATTGGCCTAAGTTGACCCAAATTGAAGCCAAAATAGGTCACAATCCAACCCAAATTGATTGCAAACCAATGGTTCAAGTTCATCCCAAATTGATTATGGAACTTGACCAAAGCCATTATTGAGCCAATTTGACCAATTGGTCACCTAACCCAACCCTAGCCCAAATTGACCTAAAGGGTCAAATTGCCCAAAAATCTAAATTGAATCCAAATTGATTCAAACCAAAGCCTACAATCATTTTCAATTAACCAATTGAACTTGAACCAACAACCAACCCCAATTTAATAATTTGGTCAAATTAATTTGACCCATTTGACCTATGAATCCAAAGAGCCAAAATCAAAAAAGCAAATTGAACCAAACCAATGAACAATACACTCCAAATAGTCATGTGAACTTGAATTCCAACCTTGACCAATTCAACACTAACCTTTGACCTAAATCAAGCCAAATCAAACCAAATAAATTCTAAACCACTTGAAATTTGGGCTAACCCACTTTTGACCCATTTCAAATCTTCCCAAATCAATCCCATAGCCAAATGACCACTTTGCCCTTGCATCCCATGAGATAAGACACTTGCAATTTTGGTCATTTCCTCCCCTTGGCCACTTGACACACATTCATAGGTCCACTTAGGCACCGAGACTGTTGACCCACCAAGGGTGGTTGGGTCCATGACTCATGGGGAGGTGAAATCACCTCCCATTCCCATAAGCATTTAAAACCACCAAGAACACCCTACTCCCATGGCCACTCTCCTCACATTCCTCCACTATGAGCCAAGTGGGAAGGATTATTGCCCAAATGAGCTCCCATGGTGACCATTTGATCAAAAAGTCAAAATATCATCACCATCCAAAGGAAGGAGGGGTATACCCCTCATTCTCACTCAAACACACACACCCATATTAAACCCTAGCCAAGGAGAGATCGAGCTTCCCTTGCATTTAAGCTCCCAAATTCCCCATTTTCTGTAAAATCAAAATAGGGGAGAAAACCAAATTGCCATTTCACATAGAATGTAATTAACTTTGCACGCACCATCCATGCACCTAGATAAGTTGAAATGAATCATTTTCCAAGCTTCCTAACAATCAGAGGGTGGAGTTTGATCAAGGCCGATTGCGTACATGTCGTGGGTTGGTATTTTTAGCAAACCACACCAAATCAAAGCTCATGCGCCTCAATAAGGCTTCATTTCTATCAAACAAAGCTTTAATCAATTGTGGTAAGCTCGAGGTATGCCATTAAAATGATCCTTAGCTTAAAATAGGTTGGTCCTTTGTGAAGGAAACTTGCATCACATGCTATCTCCACCATTGGATTTGTTTCCCAAGGTGGGATCAATTTAATCTCCATCCATCAAGTGATGATCGATGGAAAGTACTCTATCGCCGAGGAGACAGATCACGATTGTCCATTCATGATCAAATGGATGGTCCTGACCGATCACAATAGCACTCCTTTCTCCATTTTGCCACCAATTGGCATCATAGATAAACTTAAATAATCAATCTTGTCACACCACAAAATATCCAAAAATTTAATCAACTACAGCCTATCGATGGGATTAGAATTAATTTTAATCCTTTTTAGTGCTAAAACTTCTAGAATTCATAAATACTTATAAAAAAACCAAAAAAATACAAATGAGGCTCATTTTAAAGGTATTTCAAAGAGAATCTATTAAAATTATAATTAATTAATTAATAGTAATTTTTGCTTAATTAGTTTAATTGAAAACTAATTAGCTTAATTACTTTATAAATTAATTATAATTAATTTTTAAACTTTCCAGATGTTTAGGGGGATGACCTCTGCCTTCTCTATTTTTCTTGAGATTTATTAGATAATTAATTAACAAAATGAATGGATTAAGCTTTAATTACTCTCTTATCTTACTTAATGATAATTAAGCAAATGAATAGTAAATTAATCAATCAATTAAGCTTATTAACCTTTGTTTAATGGTGATAATTAGAAAAGATTAAAATACTTCCAATTCTTTTCTAAGTCTTCCATTCCCTTAAATATTAATTAAAAATCAATCAAAATCCAAATCATACTTTAATTAACTAATAAAATTTGGAAGACTAGGCTCCCTTCTTTATCTTTTCCATGTCCATTTCATGTTGATTAAGGATAATTGATTTATTTATTTTTAATTAATTATTTCAATCTACTTCTTATTAACTTGGTATTTTTGTCAATAACCAAAGAGAGCTAATAAAATTATGGTTATTCATCAAAATGAGAAAACCATAAGAGTAATTTGAGCTTCTGCTTAATTAGTTAATCATGATAAATTATTCCTTTCATTTCATAGGATTTATTACTTTCCATGTGGTTGCATATCATATTATTCATGTTTAATTGATTACCTTAAGGTGACAAATGTAATAATATTTAAAATGCATCTAATTAACTTAATCAATCCAAAATCAATAATAGCTTTTATTGAATCAAATTAAGTCAATATGGAATGAGATTAGACAAGCAAACCTCTTTCAAATGTCATAAATCAAATCAATATGAAATTAAAAATGGTTTTAACAAACTATTTTATTTTAAATAGGCTTATTTAATGTGATTGTCCTAAATTAGTTGGATTGATTGAAATTACATGAGCTTTATTTCTTTTAATCATATAAAAAAAAATGTTGTAGAATTTAGTCATGACTTCATTCTTTTCAAAAAATTAATTATGAAATGATTTCCTTTATGCCAATTTTATGTGTTGACATAATTAAGAATATGTATATCTCTACTAAATCTCAAACATATTTTCAAATTCTTAATGAATAGAATATATATATATATATATATATATATATATATATATATATATATATATATATATATATATATATATATATATATATATGTGTGTGTGTGTGTGTGTGATAAAACTAGTGGATGAAAACCATAATTTAATCAAATCAATTCTACTTTTGCATGATTCTCATTCTTATAGTTGCTTATACATCCATATGTATCTGAGGATAGCAGGTATATTAGTCTGGACATCCCAAGGCTGCACGATTTTAAGTAGTCCTAAGGAGGTTCCTACCTCAATCTCTTGGTGGAGAACAATGGCGAAGTACTTGCTTAAAACTCCTATACATTTGTGTGCACATTTGGCCAATGAATGAAATTTTCTTTTCCCAGTAAAAGGAAACATGCATTCATACTTTGTTCAAGTGGTTGAATTGATTAATCATGTAACTTAAAGCTCTTTTCCCATGATTTTGCATAAGAATTTAGATAGGGCTTTAAATTAATATGACAAAATAATTCAACCAAAGGAAACATCAATTCCAAATATATTTATTTGCAGTCATCATTCAAGTATGTTAAAATATAAATTATATGTATAGGTATGTTTAGGACTTAATCATATGCATGCTATATATGATGGAAAGAAATAATCAAACATGTGTTATGTGATAGTAATTCATTCAATTAATCTTAAGATGCCTTTCTTATTGAATGAGTTTATTTAAAGTGAACCTAAACTTAGATTAATTAAAATATGTAATAAGCCATTCACTAAAGAGAATTGTTTAACTAATTGGCTTTAGAAATGACTAAAGGAAGGATAAAAGAGAGTGATCCTCTCTTTCCTTCTCTTTATAACACTTAGTTGTTAAGTAAATGAAATAAAAAAACATTAAGTAAAACTTACAAATCAATTAAACCACTTAAAGTGAAACCACCCTTCATGATCAAATCTTTTCATACTTAGGAAACTATAGACTTAAAGCCAAGTTAGGACATAGCACACAAGCCTTAATACACACATATTAGATCAAGTCACCACTTCTAGTCTTATGTTAGGGTGGTGCATGGTTTGATGTATGTTTGATTTTATGACATAGTGTTTTAGACTAGATGTTAGGGTGTATATTTTATAGACTGGATGTTTGACCATTATTAGCCTAATTATGACTTTTGTAGGGGATTATACTTAAGGGGATGCTCAAAAAATAAATATACGTGCTCTCTTTTCCATGCTACTTAAGCCCCTAAGCATAATCAAAGTTAGGATGGCTGGGCTTGGTAGCCCATGTTCAGGGTGCTAAGTTCAAATTATAAATATAATTGCTTGGGTGGAATGTACTTTTAGCTAACCTCCATTTTGTAGGTGTAGTTAGATTTACTCTTTCCATTTAAATGCAATTTTGAAATTAGGAATTAGGATTAGTGTTATGGGGGGGATATGAGCAAAGTAGGGGTTTATTTTGGGAGGCCATGTGATGCCTTTGAAGTGGAGCAAATTAAATCAAATGGAGATATGAAGAAATGAAGGAGACATGAAGAATGAAGATGAAGACCCCCATAATATGTATTCATCTTTAATTGTAATTATTCTTTTGTTATCCGGGTTGTATAAGGGTTGAGCTTGGCTACCCATTTTTCTTTTTGGGTTGTACGACGGTACCCGACCGCACTGACCTCTTATAGTTTCTATCTATATTGATGCTTTAATGTGTGGCCTAGATTCGATTAGGCTCTTAGGGAAAATTTAATTTTTCCATTCCAAATACAACTCATAATTAAAATTTTCTACAACTCATAACCTCATCATAAAGCCTAGGTATTAAATCAAGATAATTAAATGATTTAGCAATCCCTTAGCTAAATGTTCTATGTTTTACATCGTGCATGCATATTCTTTCTCTCTTGAAAATAAGAGATTTCCATCCTTGCCTGATAAGGGAATTCTTGACCTGTGAGGGCATCCCTTATGGTGGAAAACACCTCTTCTTGCTGATTTGTCCCATCACACATTTTCATCATACATTTAAACATATGAAAATCTTGAAGTCTTTATTAAAATGAAGTGTCAAATACAAATAAAATTTGAAAAGATTTTTATTAGACTAAGTCATTACTCATACCACTCTAGTCTCTTAGGGAGTGGGTTTAAGGGCTTTAGCCTCTTAAATAAACAACCTAACTATCTTGCAAAAAACATATAAGACTTGCCTATATGGTTTTAAAGCATAGGAGGAGTGCCACCTCTAGGTGATATAAGTCCAGAATTGAGTGGTTTATCCTCTCTTGTGGAGGTAAACCATATACCCATCTTGCTTAGATTTAGGTCATGCTTTTCTTACTAAAGCTCCCTAGATTTAGGATCCGAGGTATCTATTCCTTGATACAAGCATAAATCCTCACCTCTTAGGCATTTCCATAATATTGTGGGATTATAAGTTCTAGCCTTCTAATAAATTTCAACTCAAATACATAATTCTCTTCAATTTCAAACATATAAAGCCCAACCATGGGATAGGAGATGTTAACTAGGTTTCTAGTATCATGAGCATCCCTACTCATCTCCTTTGGCTTGATAATAAGTCTCTCTTTTGATCTATCCCACTTGATTTTCCAAACATAGCCAACTTATTGATAGTCCTATCTTCGAAATCTTTAAAGATAATAATTGCCTACTTTAATCAAGAGTATTCCTAAGGTACTCATCTTTCTTAGGATGTAATTAACTATGGGAGCTTGCCTCTATAAAGAACTTTAGAACTCTGTTTAAATAAACCCTGCTTAATTCATCTATGTAAACTAGGGGAAAAATCTCTAGTGTATTAGAAGACCCATCTTTCCTTTGGAGTCCTTATTAGATTAGTCCAGATAATTTCTATCTTTCAAAATAGTGCACCATTCCTTGATGTCACACCCAAACACCTCAATAAGTACACCTTCAGATTTGTGTGGTGTCCCTCTACACATAATCAAAAATAAACACCATAGATTTTTCTAGCGACTTCGTTGGGGAGGGTTCCTTTCTCCATCTCGAGTAGACAATTATTATCTCGAAGCATCGATAGTGGACTTGTATTTCATATTAGTCCAAGACTATCTTTCCTTCTATTGGCACTTAGCTTATTTCATTCTTAGGCAAAGCTAGTCAACTTCCTCTAGGTTTTAGGACCTCACCTTGGTGTTGGAACCCCTTATTGGGTCCCCAATAGGTGAAAGATAAATTAACTAATAAAAGGAGATGACTAAAATTTAGAACCTCCTTACCACTAAGGTTCATCTTATATTTAAGAAAATAAACTCTTTTGTAAAATACTACTTTCCAAAAACACTTTTTCAAAATTCACATAATAAAAGATCTTGCACATAATTCATAAGAAATTTTCAAAAAGCACAAAACTCATATAACAAAACCTCATCTAACAATCTCTATTATTGTTACATGGAGGTTCTTTTCAAAATCAAAATCAAAATCATTTTTCAAAAGCATCATTTTGAAAATATTTATTCAACATACCCAAACTTGTTGAATGAAGATTCTATTTTCAAATAAAATCATATCATAAAATTGAAACTTGACTCACATATTTCACATATGTTAGAGTTGAGTCTCTCTTTTCAAAGCACACTTTTGAAAATGACCACCTTCATTCAACATACCCAAATTTGTTGAATGAAGATTTTATTTTCAAATAAAATCATAATGAAATTTGAAACTCCACTTAACATATTTCACATATGCTAGAGTTGAGTTTTCTCCCTTTTCAAAAGCACACTTTTAAAATGGCCATCTTCATTCAACATAAACTTGTTGAATGAAGATTCTACTTTCAAATAAAATCATAGCATAAAATTGAAACTTCACTTAACATATCTCACATATGCTGAGTTGAAGTTTCCATCTTTTCAAAAGCTAAAATCACACACATGAAATCAAGACATATTTTGGACTCCATTTGACATACCCAAATTTGTCAAATGAGAGTCCCATTTCCAAAATTCACAAAACAAATTGAACTCTATTTAACATACTCTAATTTGTTAAATATATTTCACTCTTTCAAACAAATCATAATCACATTTGATTCTTACTAAACACACCAAATTTGTTAAGTAAGAATCCCATTTTTAAAATCATATCACATTTGATTCCTACTTAACATACCAAATTTGTTAAGTAAGAATCCCATTTTCAAATCATATCACATTTGATTCCCACTTAACACACCAAATTTGTTAAGTGAGAGTCTCATTTTCAAAATATAAATCAAATCACATTTGGCTTCCACTTAACATACCAAATTTGTTAAGTGAGAGTCCCATTTTCAAAATACAAATTACAATCATATTTGGCTCTCATTTAACATACCGAATTTGTTAAGTGAGAGTCTCATTTTAAAAAAACAAATCATATCACATTTGATTCCTTTCATACCAAATTTGTAAGTGAGAATCTCATTTTCAAATCATAAACACTAGTTGGTTCCTACTAACATACCCAAATTTTTTAAGTAAGAGCCTCATTTTCAAATCATAAATCCACTTGACTCCCACCTAACATACCAAATTTGTTAAGTGAGAGTCTCATTTTCAAACACATATCAAACACATTTGGCCTCTACTTAACATACCAAATTTGTTAAGTAAGAAGCCCAATTTTCAAATCACATCAACATATATCACAAACATAATCAATCATCAGAAGCAATGATTTCTCATAAGAATTTCTAAGCACAAAATTAATGCCTTTTCTTAGCATACCTATATTTGTTAAGTAAAGGTTTTCCAAATCAAAATTTTCAAATAAGATACACAAAACAAATATCTTCAAAGGTCCTCCAAATATTTGAACCCCACCCAAACCTACACTAGTCAGTATGGGTTCTAAAATCAAAATATATGGTAAAGACTCTCCTCACATATCAAAATCTCTCCAATGAGGCCCACTTAACATAACTAAATTTGTTGAGTGTGGGTTCAAATTTTCAAATCAAGTCAAGAATTTATTTTAGAAGGTGAATGCCAAGGTAAGAGGGATTAATTCAGTTATGTTTTCAATAAATGCAGTTTTTCAGTTTTTTATCAGTACACATGACTCCTAGCAAGTTTGTGTTCTCCTTCCCATCTGGTCTTGACTTGGCCTTGGACAAGGCCAAGCTCACCTCGCCTATTGTGCATTAGATTTAGTTTGGTTGTGGATTTGAGGCTATACGAATTACTTGTGAGAGGATAGTCCTCACAACAGTCAATAAAGAGAAGGTGGTGGGGCAAATGCCACTCATTCTCCTTGACTTGTATTATGACTCTGAGTTTCCTCCACTAAAGAGGAAGGCAGTATAGGTCCCCACAGTGAGAACAGTAGCTTCAGCATGACCAGTTCTAGTGGTAGCACTAGTAGTGTTAGTGGTTCCCCAGTCTGTTTCATTAGTTGCTCATCCTGTTACCCTGACAAGGGCTGACACCTCCTCATTGGTCCCCTCAAAGGGGAAGGCTATCTTGGCCTCTGAGATAGTCTCCCTTACCTTCGACATAGGTTCCAACTCCCGCCCTGCTCGACTCACCCATACTTAGCACCACAGAGTCAAATTACATCATGATGGCGGTGAGGTAGCATCCCATGTTGCGAGGAGGCGAGTGATTTCCCTCTTACTTAGTGACAATAAGTTTTATCCCCTCTCAAAATCAGATGGAGAGGGGGAATATAGGAGGATTGTAGCATCATCTCCACCACCAACACATTATGAGGTACCAACTAGGGAGAGGAGGAGGCCCTTTGCTAGATTACATTCAGTTATTTTCCAGATAGGCTGGACCCATGGATGCTCAGAGTCTGGCACATTGTTTGACTTAAGGTCTTTGATCACTAGGAGTGTTAGATCACAGATAGTGAGTAGTAAATAGGAGGGAGAGAAGGAAATGTGCTTGGTAGTCGACAACCTCTACACTTGTGGATTTTTAGTCAGGCTACAAAGTCACCATAGCAGTATAGTACTTACAGTGTTCAGGAGAGCTCTGGCGATGGAGTGTCTCCACCACCTTTGCTCGCTCATCATTAGCCTTCACTAGTGCATGTTCTATGATCCCCTATGTTGGTTAAGGCACAGAAGATAGCATCATCGAGGGAAAAGAAAGCCCTGTTGGTTATTCGATTATGGCCTCAGGGTCTTATTCCATCTACTCCACCCATTGAGGTGAGGTTGAGCTCTCCTTCTTGACCTTCCACTTCAAATGTGGTGAAGAAGGAATGCCGACCCAAGAGCATCATAGTCATTTCACCCCCTCCACCAGTTGGCGGTAGAGTAGCGGAGGGATAAGAAGTTTTGCTCCCTTTGGTAGATCCCCAGAGATAGCACTCTGCTGATAGTCAGTCATGAGCATGTATCTTCTAGTGAGCATAGTCCTCCTAGAGATAGTACTCCAGTGGCAGCCAGTGTCAAATGCATTTCTATCAATGAGCATAGCCCTACTACCGGTCAGCCATGAGTGTTCATACCAGCATAGTTAGACCGTTCCATAGATGACATTCTAGCACAATATTTTGTGGAAAAGTGATAGATTTTTAGGAGTGATTTCTCTGATCAGGATGAGGGTAAGGTCAATTTTGACCCTAATGAGAATTATTTGTTAGAGGACTAAGCCGAGGTCCACATAGTCGATACTAGGAGCTCCCTCCATAGAGACTAGTAGAGTTAAGAAGGTATTGTGGTTGAAGAGGATGATGTTGTCCATTTGACATAACACCTCCTCCACTAGATTAAATGGAGAGATGATCACATTGAGAAGATGGGGAAGAAAATTGAGGAGTTGATGGCAATAGCTTCAGCATTGTAGAACTCAACCCCAGTTTCACAACCTTCTCCCATAGTAGCCCAGCAAAGTTAACACATACCTCAGATCATCCTAGATGCATTCCCACAGAAGAAGATAGCAGTAGCTTACATAAGAAAGTGGTGGATAGTACTTCCATGCATGAGAAAGATATCAAACACATGGGGGAATAATAGGTGAAGGAAGCACTGGTTCAAGCCTGAGGTGGCTCATCTGTTCCAAAGGGTAGACCCTACTTAGAAGAATTTGATGCAGTCTAATATCCTAAGGGTTTCGTGTCTCCTTCTTTCAGAATCTTTGATGGTAGTGGGAACCCTCGCCAATATATTGTACATTTTGTGGCCAGTTACTGCAATGCCAGTGGTGGTGACTCCCTTCTTTTTAGATTGTTTGTTAGTAGTTTAGTGGGTTTTACATTCAACTGGTATGTCAAATTGACCAACAGTTCAATAAAGACATTCGCTGAGTTGGAGCACCTCTTCATTAAGAGGTTTTTTGGAGCTCATTAAAGGGTTACTATAGGCGATCTTTTTGTAGCGACACAAGTTTCTAATGAGTCCCTTGTTGACTACATTCTTAAGTGATGAAACCTGAGTATGAAATATGAACCACAGCTATCTGAATAGCACGCCATAGAGATTCTTTTGAAGAACATTCATGGCCTAGTTGCTTTCATGCTCAAGGGTTTTATAATTAAAACTTTCAAGAAATTAATCAATAAGGTGGCTAGTCTGCAAGAGGAAGCCAAACAGTTGCCTTTTCCAGGACCAGTCAACCAAGCCCAAACCTTAGAGGGCATTTGAGAAGAAGCCAGGGGTAGTCACAGTAGTTGATAAAGGGAAGCAGCCAGCTAGGGTTCAATTAGATAGGCCTCGAGCTCAGCAGCCACCTCTGCCACCACTTTGGTCATCATACTAGCCACCACCGCCTCCTCTTCAGCATCATCAGTAGCAGTATTCCTACTAGCCACCATGTAGATTTTACTTACATACTCTTATTGATAGATTTTATAAACCTTATTCATTCAAGAGAGGGGTAGTTAAGAAGATATCTAAGAATCGCTTTAAGAAGCCTGATTTCTAGCTACCGGAGCCTAAGAAGCTAGAGGAAGTGGGCACGAGTCATGATCCAAACTATTGCACCTACCACTGCATGTTAAGCCATGTCTTAGAAGATTGCATTACCTTTAAGGACTGGCTTGAGTGTATCTAAAAGTTATGTGCCATCATCATCCCCAAGGAATACCTATTAGAACAACCATCTAGTTCTGTTAGAGTAATCCTTGGGGATACATGGGATCCTCTTAAGACAAAGGAAGGTTGGGATATCTCCCTATCCTGAACCTGCAAGAAAATTATTTCTAAGATTAGGAAACTATCCTTCCAGGTGCTTGAGGCAGCTCATACCTCCAACTCTAAGGAAGGTTTGCAAGTTGCTAAGGACAACTCAAGCGAGGTAGAAGCCCAGAAGTATTAGCGGTAGCCTTTACTTGCCTAGGATAGTACAATAGCACAACCACTGACCAGTTCCAGCACTCTTTGCACAGTTGGAGCTACAGTTCCTCCAGTTAGCTCTCCTTCTAGCAAATGTATTATATCGGCAGTGCCAAATACCTTACTCTGCTTACTTTAGTTGATTTGTATTTTTTAACTCCATCCAAATCTAAGAAATTAATGAAGTGAGCTAATTCCACCTACATTTGTGTCACTTTTGATAATTTTATTGAGTTTATTCCTATAGAAAACTCTTCGAATCTAATTAATTACAATAACTCTAGTTCTGATCATTCTTCTTCTAATTTAGAATTGTATTACCCATTCCTGAATCTTTTGGGTTCTCCCATTGAGATTGATTTGGAGTCATCCAAATATGATGATCCTGTAGGAGAAGTTGTAGGTGAACCTGATGAGCAGGTACAACTTTCGACTAAACCATCTCATGAAGTCACTGAAGTCAACCTCCATGGTGACAAAGTTCTACTTCGCAGGGCAGCACCTCAGGATAAGGATAAGAAAGTCATTGGTTCTAGCGATCAAGTGGCCTCTACACAGGATGCTCCACCTATGGATATGCTTGTAGAGGACCAACCGAGAGTTGACTACAATGTCCTCGCTCACCTGAGAAAGTTGTCAGCTAAGCTAAGCATCTATGATTCCCTTATCTTATCCAAAGAGATGAGGGAGTCATTAATCAAAACCCTTCTCGATCCAAAAATATGCTTAGCTCAGTTGACCACTATTGGAGAGGAGGCATGTTATTTAAGAGAAGACCATGAAGTTACATTCACCGATGAAGACCATGAAGTTACACTCAACCGAGAGTTGACTTTTGTTCCTTTTAAGTGATTCTAGTGAGGTGTAATGTTAGATGATATATTATATTATAGAAAATTATAATATAACATCATATATTATTATATAATATAGTGTGTTAATTCACACTATAATATGTTGAGCAAGATATTGTGTAGTTAGTTTAAGCTTGCACCATCACAAATCATAAAATATTGATTACAATGTTAAGTTGATGTAATTTGAACCACTATGTTGTTAGGCTTTTGGTTGAAGTATTAAAGGTGTGCATAAGAGAAGAAATAAGATTTGATGAGAATTCCATGCCAAGGACATGGAGGGAGATCCATTAGGGGAACACACATGCATTGGACATGGCATGTGAGGGGTCTACTTCAAGGGCATAGAAGAAGAAAATTTGCTCGGGATATGGTTTGAATTTAATTTGATTATATGATTTATAAAAAGAAGATCCCTTAGGGATAAGAATCTATAATCCATTGAGGATTAAGATCGAATCGACTTTAATTTGTTCTATTTTAATTGATGTGGAGGCACATATGCTAAAGATATGGGCTTGAGTTCACTCGGGATCGGGTATATGAATCTTCTACTAGGGAAGTAGGTTTGGGCTATCCATTGGGGATTGAGATTTGAGTTTGATTTCATAGGTTTGTGTGGGGATGTATCCATTGGGAATAAGAGTTTGGTTGGATTTCTTAGATTTAGACTATACTGGGGGAGTTTGTTTAATTTGGCTCCATTAAGGAGGTTGGTTTTGAATTTGATTGCTTGACATGTCTATATATGATTTGGGGCTCCACTAGGGAGAAGGGTGTGATTTAACTCCACTAGGAAAATCATATTAGGTTTAATTTAATCTAAGTTAATGTATGGACCTTGTTGGTGTGTGATGGACCCATTGAGAAAAGGCTATATTAGCCTTGATCTACCTCAAGTTTATAAATCCAAAGGGATAGTATACTGGCTGCGGGGTAGAGCTAGCCAACCTAAGGGGTTGCCTTTTATGTGCAACGGTTGTGCTAGGAACAAGGAGTAGCAGACTTACATCTTCCAAAGTGAGGAACAATCGCTCAGGTGACCTGTTGGATGCACAATAAATTGAATCTGACTTAGGGTGAATACTGAGTCAATGCCACTAAGGACTTATGTCAACTCAAAAGTAGTCAGGATTAGTTTTATCTTAATTTTATGTGATTTGGTTGGTTTGTTTGGTTTAGTTTGATTTTGAATTGAGGGAATATCTATTGGGGATGTGAGCTCGATCAAATTTGATCGATTTAATTTATGGACCATGTTAGTGTGCGATGGACCCACTAAGAAGGGGCTATATCAGACTTATCCAATCTCAAATTTGCAAATCTAAAGGGATAGTCTACTGGTCATGGGATAAAGCTGGCTAGCCTAAGGGGTTGTCTTTTAGTGTGCAACGGTTGTGCTAGGAAGGAGTAGCAGACTTATATCTTTTAAAGTAGGGAACAACCACTGGGGTGACCTGTTGGTAGCACAACTAATAGAACCCGACATAGGGGCCACTACTGAGTGAATGTCATTGGGGACTTATATTAACTCAAGAGTAGTCAGGCGATTCCTATAGGGAGTTTTGCTGAAACTACCCTAAAGATAGGATGTCTGCTTGGGAAAATATATCGCTAGGGGTGTCCTCTTAATTCACAAGTGAATATATATTTTGTTTATAAGTTTGCATGGACCCTATTAGTATACGAGGGACCACACTGAGAAGGGGCTATGTCAGCCTTAACCTATCTTAGATTTACTAGACCAAAGGAAAATCTGCACATCCATAGAATGGATTCTCCAACCACAGGGGTGGTTACTATGAAAGGGGAACTGTTCAATCTGATAGTAATTCGGGTAATGTATAAATGGGTTTGCAAAAGATGTGATCCAAATATAGTGCCCACATGGGAGATGCTGCTAAGGGAATTATCTTGAGCTCTGGAAAAGAAAGCTTATAGCTATACGGTGGCCAACTCAAGGAGAAAGTGAAGCAGACTTACATCTGTCATGAGTGGTGTATTCTAAGGTGTGAGAACCAACCAACCTAAGGTGTATCCATCAGCATGAGTGGTGTATCCATCAGCATAATGAAAACCAAACAACCTAAGCTGTCCGTTGGTGTGCAATGATTAATTTGGAAAGAAAATGTTTAAGCTTACAACTTTTCATGTGTTACTAATTATTAGGATAGTCTGTCATCGGTAGCATAAATGCTATCTGACCTAGAGTGACTACTAAGCAAGGAGCTCGAGGAAGGACTGGACCTAGACTTGAAGCAATCAGGAGGGAAGGGGATGCTAGGGGACTTATACTAAATGCTAGGGGACTGGATTCAGTCAGTGCACGAAGGCTAATCTAAGAAGAATGCATACCAGACTCACATCCTCTTAAATGAAACCAACATGAGGTAGCTTACCAACCACGCAGTAAGGCCTACTAAACTAACAAGGTGCTCATCGGTGTGCAGTAGCTAAGTAAAGAAGGAAAGCATATCAGACTTACATCCTCCAAAGCAAGAACACCACTGGGGTGACACACTACGAGGGTAGCACATCAGCCCAACCTAGAACAGCTATTGAGTGAGTACCGCTAGGGGCGTTATCTCAACTCGGAGTTTCCCAAGATAAAAGATATGTGTTTGTTTTATATATTTATCTATAGTTTGTGTTTATGTTGTATCGATGAAAGATAGGATGCCACTTGAGTTCCTTACACCTACCCTAAACACATCATGGTAGATTCACAAATAAGAATACTTTCAACATGGAAGAGATTGAATTCGAAATGAAATTTTCATTACTGATAATTATTTTTGAACATGATTTATAATATTTCTTTAAGTAGAACACATTGATTGAAAGTATTGGATACTCTCTCTTATGATTATTAAGCTAATAAGATCCTCCTTGGTAGACCTTCTCTCTACCAAAGGGCCTTTCCAAGTGGGTTCAAACTTGCTTCTCATCTTATGACAGGCAATAATCGGTCTCCTTAGAACTAAAATGTGCTCTCCTACTTGAAAAGTTCTGGGATGAACCAACTTGTTATGAATCATTTTAGGACTGGGTGGCTTAGCATACAGCCAATTTTCTTGCACTATCATAGTGATGGAGTTGGACTTCTAATGGTAAAATGCTTAGGACCCATACACTAAGGAAAAAAAGGCGAGTTGGAGTTCTATATGTGATGCGGTAGGCCCCAAAACTTCAACTACTACTACCACTTGTGCTTGTATTCTGTCTTCTTTTAGTATTTGGATGAGAGTTTTGTTGAAGGCTTTTCTAAGCATTTGCCCTTGGGTAGTTGATGGTAAAATATCTCTAATCTATGTTGTGTCTCCGGGCAAAGTTATTGATCTTGTTCCTCTTGAATGCAGCACCATTATCAAATATAATTCTTCGAGACACTCCAAACCTATATACGATATGGTTCCAAAAAAATTGGAGCACATGCTTTGTTGTGACCTCTCTGAGTGAAATCACCTTCACCCATTTGGAAAAGTATTCAGTAGTAACTAAGATGAACCGATGACCCTTAAAAGAAGAAGGATAAATCAGACCCACTATGGTGGTACCACAACACTTGAATGGCGATAAGGCCAATGTAGGATTTAGAATGTTGTGTGGTTGGTGTAGGACCACACCGTGTATTTGACATTGGTGGCATCGCCTAGCCGTATCCATGTAATCTTTGATCATCGATGGCTACTAGTATCCTACTCTCTTGATCTTAGTTTTCATCTTCGGACTGGATTGGTTGGCTCCGCATAATCTTGAGTGTACCTCGATCATAATTTTATGAGCTTCACTCTTGTCTAAATAATGTAACAACATATGATCGAAAGACTGCCAGTTCAAGACACCATCCACAAGAGCATAAGAAAGTGCACTTTGCTTCATCTATTAGGCTTGAGACTTCTCTTGAGGTAGTTTGCCTTTATTTAGGTAATCCATGAATGGTTTCCTCCAATCTAACTCATCTTCTTGCAATGGCAACTCCCCTTCAGAGAGTACTTTTGATGAGTTCAATATCAATAAGGGATAAGACTTGTCTATTTTGGACCTTTATTGATATGGACTCATCCTCGGATGTCAACTCCTTGAACACTTGGCTAAAGCATATATGACATTCTCTCCGAGGAATCTTATAAATGGTAACCTCTAGGATTTGGGCCAAAACTCCATGGTGTACTTGTAGTGATGGAGCTTGGGCTTTATAACCTTATAGGACCCAACATTTGGTTGATAACTAGTTAAGAATCCCAAAGATGTTGATGTTCTAGATGCTTAGAGTAACTAACTCTCAAGCAGCAAGACTCATATTGACTTCATTATTGGTGCAAGGTTGGATAGATGATATGAGAATCTCATCATCATGTCAGTTAAGAGAACTATTCCTACCCTTGCCATTCAGAATAGAAGATTGTGGTTCTTCTCCTCTTTGAGAGGAAGTTGCACCATCAAAATACATCTCCCAGGTGAATGCTAGTATCCCTAAGTTCATGATTTGTTCATGAGATCATCACTAGCGAGAGTTAGTAGGAAGTGGGTGTTACTAAGAAATCTAGCTTGTCCTTTCACGGAGGTATGGTAATGTTAAACTATGAGGATCATGGACCATCATGCCAACCATTTAGATAGTGTCATCCATGTCATGAGATACTATAATGGATTGATCCTAGAGATTTTATTCACCTTATGAGGAAGCATGTAGTATAGATGCAAAGATTAAAGCTAGGCAATGCTTCTCAATGGGTGGATAATTAGCCTCTAGGGATTAGATGATGGTAGGTAGTAGAGTGCATTTTCCTTCCCTTCATCATTGGCTTGGGCCAACAAAGCACCAAGGAGTCATCTAATGGTAGTGTAAAGTATGAGCAACTTGCAGATAGGGCTATTAGAACGGCATGATCGTAGTAATGCTTGATGTCTTGAAGGCAAGCTCACACTTATCACCCCACTTAAACTTGGCATCCTTTTTGACAAGTGCTGAGAATGGCTAACATCTTCCTAATAGGTTGGATATAAAGCATCTTAGATACTCTAACCATCCTTGGAATGATTTGAGTTGAGTTAAAATTTTAGGCGATGGAATTTTTAATATTGCCTTAATCTTCTCTAGATCAATTTTGATTCTCTAGTGTGAGATAACAAACCCAAGGAATTTCCAAAGCTACTGAATGCAAACTTTAGGGGTTCATTTTGAGGTTAAATTTATCTTGTTTAAAACTACTCTCAAGTCAAAGAGATGGTCTTCTACTTTTGACCACAAGATCATCGAGATAGAACTCGACTTGATGATGAATGAGTTTCAATATTATAGCCTCGGTATGTAGACCAGAAATTTTAAGGATGAAAGGCATGACCTTATAGTAATAGATTTGATGGGGTTCTAAAGTAGTGTTTCTTTCATCTTCATGGCCATCTTTATTTGGTTATATCTAGATGAGCCATCCATAAAGAAGGTTAAATGAGATGAGGCAATGTCCACCATCACTCGAGATTGGTAGTGAAATTCATCTTTTGGACATGCCTTATTTAAATCCTAAAATTGATGCATATGTGAATTTGGCCATTCTTTTCTTGGAGATGACATTGGTAACCGGGTAGGGTATTTTTTTTCGGATGAAATCAATCAATTTCTTTACTTCATAAATGACATGTTGTTCTATGTCTAATTGCATGTGTCTAAGAGGTTGCTTGATTACATTAGTTATAGGTTCTATTACTAGTTTATGGACACTTGTGAGCCAATCCAAGCATCTCTTCATAACTCCATGCAAAGTCCTTAAACTCAATCAATAGTCTAACTAAGTCATTGGTTTCAATTTCATTCAACAAAGAACGATGTATGTATGTGGATCTTCTTGTTCTAAGTTGATTTCTTGAGCTCGATGGTTGACTTGATCTCTTCAAACTCTAGGTGCATCTTTGACTTCAAAATCATTTGGATCATCTAAAGTTTCTAAGATAACTCATATGAGTTAATGTGATTTGAAAAGAACTCAGATTCAAATGATTGGTGATGACTAAGCGGTAATCATCATCATCGACCCACTATCAATCCTAGTCCCTCTTGATTGAGAGCTTTTGCATTTGTTCTTCCATATTCTTTCAAAAGTCGACTGATCACACAAGTATGTGGGATTAACCTTTCTTTGCTAAATTATGACACAAGGCAAGTACCAATCAAAAGGTAATTCTATTAAATCTTATATGAATCATCCTCAAGTTCTACATCAACTTCTTGAGGATGATGCTCCTAGAAAAAACCTCGAGTCTTCACACTATGGATGACTTAGGGGCTTCTTACCAAACCCTCAACTTTTGATAGGAAAGTGGGGTTAGAGCTAAGGTTCCCAACTTATGCCTAACTGTTTCACATATAGACTTGGATACACTTATGCTTTTCTTTGGAGCCCAATCTTCATCGTTATCAGCTCAAGTGTCACCTCAAGGGAATCTACTTAAGGGTGTGCTAACCATATAAGACTCATCTATGAACTAGATTCTAAGTCTATATGGATAGCAGTACTCAGTAGGTGGGACATATCTTCTATTAGGTGGCCAATAAGGAGGTTTTCACCCTAGGACTACCTCGAACTAGCCTCTTCCTCTTCACGGTGGAGGTCTGTCTACCCATATGTTGAATGAGTAATGAATAATGGGTGGAATCTAATGTTGCTCCACTTCCTCCTCCAAGTCTATTTTTGCTCCCTTTTTTTTCTTTTTTCATTTTTTTTTTCTTTTCTTTTCTTTTTCTTTTATTTTTTATTTTAAACTTTGGCCAAGTTCAGAGAAGACTTGTTGATTTTGAGGAGGTAGTAAATCACATATCATATATCGACCTCATATTGTAAATGGCTTGAGATCTCCTTTGACAGTAGGTGATCCCACCTCACAAACTTCATACACTGATGTAGAGAGGATGGAACTATGTTGTTCTCATGTATCCATGGTCTCCCAAACAAAGTGTTGAAAGATGTATCTGAGTCTATACTGTGAAACTTGCTTGGTCTTCCAATCATCTATCTCCAAGGGAAAACTTAGAGTCTTTAAACACTTAAGACTTCTCATAAAAGTCAAGAAACTTCTAACAATTAGGTAAACACTTAACCTAAGCCTAAAGACTTAGAAGGGTTAACCATAGGATTAGGTTATGCCTTGGGATTAGGATAATCCACCTACCTACAACCCAAATCCAATCCATGTTCACTTCTCAAACAAACCTCAAGTTCAATTCAAACATCAAATTCAAATCCAAATCCAAACCCAAATTTCCAAATGATTGAAGCCATATTAAATCCAAACTTGAAACCCTTCTAAGCCATATATGACCTATCCCATGGACTTAGCCAAATCTTAATCCAAATCAATCCAAAATCAATTGATTTTCTCATAATCAATTTATATCTTCAATCATCTTCCTAAATATAAATCAAATCTACATTCAAATGATCAAAACTAAATCAAACTAAATCAAATTAAATCAAAACCCTTCCAAGGTATGACCTATCCATGGACTTAGCCAAATCTTAATCCAAATCAATCAACTCAAACTCAATTGATTTTCTCACAAATCAATCATATTTTCAATCATCTTCACAAATTTAAATGAAATATACATTTAAATCATCAAAACTAAATCAAACTAAATCAAAATCCAAACTAAGCCACATGACCCAACTCCATGGACTTAGCCAAATTCGTTCATTCCAAAACCAAATTCAATTGATTTTCTCATGAATCAATCATACCTTCAATCATATTATTCATAAATATAAATGAAATCTACAATCATCAAGCCAAACAAAATCAAAAATTCAAAAACTAACCCTTTTGACTTGAAATGTTCAAATGAACCAAAACCCATTTGAACCAGCAATTCAATTGAATTTATATATCAATCCCAAATCCATATATAAACTCAACTAAATCAAACTTCAATCAAGCCAACTAAAACCAATTGATCTACTTGACCCAAAGTGGACAATTTGACCTATTTGAGCCAAGTTCTAATCCTACCAAAATTGGATTGAACCAAGCCCATCAAAACCTCCCATCATGATGGTTGATCACCCTAGGTTGATCAATTGTCACAAATTGGTCAAACCAAGTCAACTTGGTCATTTGACCAAGTCAACCCCCTTAACCCATATGAACCCAAACTAGCCAAATTTCAACCTAAGCCAAATCCCTTGAAACCAATGATTCATACCAAATCAAAATCAATATTTGAATATGACTTGACCTTCAATTGAGTCAAACCAAACCCAATTGGCCCTCTTGACCCAAGTTGACCCAAATTTACCTAAAGACCAAATTAGGTCAAATTAAAATATAAACCAAATTGATTGCAACAATGGCTCAAGTTCATTCCAAATTGATTGTTGAACTTGACCAAAGCCATGATTGGACCCAATTGAACCAATTGACCTACTTAGTCCAAATTGACCTAAAGGTTCAAGTTGGCCTAAATCAAAACCAAATTAATTAAACCAAAGTCATCTTCAATTGGTCAACTAAACTACCAACACCCAACCCCAAGCCAATTTGGTCAAATTGGTCAACTTAACCCATTTGACCCAAATGAATTCAAATGAGCCAAAATCAAATCTAGCCAAACTAAACCAACCCAATTGAACCAAAACATCCCAAATGATCATATGAACTTGATCAAATCCGGTTTGACTTGACCAATTGGTCAACTTGACCTCAACCTAACCCAATTTGACCTAAATGAGTCAAATTGAGCCAAACTAACCAAATCAACTCCAATTGACTTGAAATTTGGGCTAACCCACTTTTTCATTATTTCAAATCTACAAATCAAATCCAATGCCAAATGATCATTCTACCCTTGGGTCAAGGGCATCACATGAGACAAATCACCCATGTAAGTGGTCATTTCCATTCCTTGGCCACTTGGTACTCTCAATGGTCCACCTAGGCACTTGGACATTGCCAACCAAGGGTGGTTGGGTGGACCATGACCCATGGGAGTGTGTCACCCTCCCCATTAAAGCATTTGAAACCCATAGGACACCCATGATTCCTCTTGGCAGCCACCTCCACACCTTCAACCAAGCTAAGCCAACTCTCCTCCCACCACCCACAACTCCCTAAGATGGCTAGATGACCACTAGAAGCCAAACTTGATCCCACCATCCAATCAAGAAGAAGGAGGACTATACACCCCCTCATTCCCACTCAAACACACACAAAAATCATTCCTTAGAGCCCTAGTTACCCAAGACAAGCCGCTAGAGCCATTCCCTAAGCTCTCGTTCCTCGATCAAAAAAATGCCATTCCCATCCATTGAAATAGGACACTCCCATTTTCTAACTTCCCCATTTCTCCATCAAACTCAAATTAACTTTGCACACCTTCCCTAGGCCTTGTCATGCAAGAATGAATCATCTCCCAAGCTTCAAGCACGGAGGTGGACTTTGATCAAAGAGCTCAAATCATAGTTCATGGCCTTATGGTGAGCATCAAGGAATTGATCCAATTGCTACTCAATAGGGATTAGCTCCACTAGATGAAGCTTCCTCAATCATTGAGCACGATCTTGTCAGAGGTATGCTTCCAAAAGCTCCTTAGGAAAAAATGGGTTGGACCTTTTGAACAAAACTTGCATCTCATGTGATCTTGACATTGGATCCCCTCGATCGATGTGAAGGTGTGGGATCCTTTTTTAGTTGATCAAGCTTCGGGTAAGCTCGGATCAAGTGAGAAATACCATTCTCCTCACTTGCATGATGTTAGATCACCATCCATTCATGATGGATGGATGGTCGTGATTAGATTTGCTAGATTGATCTGATTTAATCCTATTAAGCTGTGGGATTAATCATAGCTATTCGATCTTAGATTGGATGTTGGATGAGAAAGCACATCGTCCCACGTGCAGTTGGATAAGTTTTAAGTAGCCAATCACGGTGCCACGTGAAAGTGTCACATGTGGCACCAAGATTAGGCTTTAATTAGGCTTAATTAATCATTTTTAATGGTAAAACTTCTAAAATCATAAAAAAATCATAGAAATAAAAAATGCAAATAAATACTCATTTTAAAGGTATTTTAGAGGAAATTAAAATGATCTTAACTAATTTTGAACAATTAAGTTTAATTAAAAATTAATTAGCTTAATTACTCATAATTACATGAGCAATTAATCTTAAATTTTGTGGTTAATTTAATGGGATGACCTCTGACCTCCCATGATTTTCTTGGGATTTATTGCTCTTAATTAGAAAATTGACTAATTAAACCTTAACTAATCTTTTAAGTTAATTAATGATTAATTAATCCCATGAATAGTAATAAATTGGTTAATTAAGTTTATTAATCATTGTTCAAAGTGAACTAAGGAATAGGGTTGGGACCCCTTTCCCAAGTTCATTTCACCCTTTTTTAAAATGAAATTAATTAAGATTTAATTAATTAATTAAATTAACTTAATCAAATTGAAATCATAATCACATCATACCTTAATTAATTAAATGGGGTAGATCTTTAAGTGTTTAATAACCTAAAGGTTTAATGAAATTATGGTTAGTCCACATGTGGAAAACCATAAGAGTAATTAATTAAGTCCTTTAATATAATTAACTATTAATCATGAGCCAATTGCATTAGGCTCCGTTTCTTTCCTAGGATCATTTGCAAGTTTATTTTCCATGCATATCATGTTGGCTCATAATTATTTAGTTAATTATTTTAAGGTGACATAGGTAAGGGTAATTAATTCATCTGATTAAAGGTTCAACTTAATTAACCCATAAAATCAACTTAATTATATTTCCTTAAATTAAATCAAATCACTAATGTGGGAATGGGTTTAAAACACAAGTGATGATTTCTCTTCTCTCTTTAAATCAAATCAAATCAAAACTTAATTAATAAAGAAGCTTTGGTTTGCTTTAAATAATCTTATTTGATTTGATTGTCCTTAAGAACTAGTTTGGTTGAATGAATCACATGCTTATATTTGATTGTCCTCTTTCCAATCATGTTAAATTTGGTATGTCATTTGAATTCATGCATCCATCTTTTCAAAATCAAGTAAAATAAAATGGATTTCCTTTATGTAAGCTTGCATGTGTTGATTTAATTTAATATATGCATGGCTATTATCACTATTAAATCCAAATGTATTTTCAAAAATAAATGAATAATAATATAATATATGTTATGATGCTAGTTATAAATACATAAGAAATGCATGTGCTTATAGCTTAAGTGTATGAATGTTGAGTTCTCTTTCCTCTATTCATGTGTTGATTTATATAAGATTGAATGGTAATGGGTATATAGTCTGGACATCCAGAACATGAGGCTTTAGCTAGCCCCAAGGAGGTCATTTGATTACCTCACTTCCCTAGTTTAACAACAGCACATACCCATTTGATTTCATTCTTATGTATTTCAACATTAGAATTTGGATAGAGCTTTAATTCATATATATAAATGATTCAATCAAAAAAAATATACAATCTTTGCATGGTTTCTTTCCCTCATTTATGTATACATCCATGTGTGTCCAAGAAAAGCAAGTATATATAGACATCCAGAATATATGAGGCTTTAGTTAGCCCCAAGGAGGTCATTTGATTACCTCACTTCCTTGGTTTAACAATGACATTGTACTTGCCTATATCTTTGTACATGTATATGTATATGTGATTAGAATGAAAATCCCATTTTACATTAAAATTGCATGCATTCATAATTGACTAAGTGGTTGAATTAATTAGCCATTTGATTTGGAGCTTACTTCCTATGTTCATGTATGAATTTACATATGTTTGAATGCAAATGGGTATATAGTCTAGACATCCCGAGAATATGAGGCTTTAGCTAGCTCCAAGGAGGTCATTTGATTACCTCACACGGTTTTTAACAATGGCATATTTAATTTCATTCTTATGTCCTTTTTTTTAAGAATTTGGATAAAGTTTTAAATTAATATGTTTAAATAATTCAATCAAATAAAATATAAATTCTAAACATACACATTCATTCATCATTAAAGTGTGCTAAAATATGTTGCATGTATAGATACACTTAAGATTAAATCATATGCATGTTACATGTGATGGAAAGGAATGATTTAATATATGTCATGTGTGGTAGTAATTCAATTAAATTAATCTTAAGATGCCATTCATTTTGTATAGGATTATTTAAAGTGAACCTAAACATAGGATTAATTAAATCAGTTAATAAGCCATTCACTAAAGAGAACTAAATCAAATTAATATACATTAGAAATTGACTTAAGGTAGGATGAAAGAGGGCAGTCCTCTTTTCCTCTCTTTATAACACTTAGTTGCTAAGTCTAATCAAATGAAACAAAAGAAAAAAAAAATTAAAATTCTCAAGTCAATTAAACTACTTCAAGTGAAATCAACCTTTAATGTTAAATTGAATCCTTCTACACTTAGAAAATACAACTAATGCCTAAAGACTTACCACACAAGCCTTAATACACACATTAGAATTAAGTCACCACTTCTTCTCTAAGTTAGGATGGTGTATGATGTGATGTATGTTTTCATTTTATGATGTATTATTTTAGATTAGATGTTAGGGTGTATGCTTCATAGACTGGATGATAGGCCAATATTAGCTTAATCATATTTTTAGCAGGGGATTATACTTAATGGATGCTTAAAAATAAATGTGGACACTCATTTTGATGGTTGCTTATATCCTTATGCATAATCCAAGTTAGGACAAGTGGGCTTAGTTACCTATGTGTAGGGTGCTAAGTCCAAATTATAAATACAACTACTTGGGATTATGTGTATATTTAAACCTCTATTTTTGAGGTGTAGTTATATTTACTTTTCCACATAAATGTAATTTTTTTTTCAATAGGAATTAGGATTAGTGCTATGGGGGATTAGGATGAGCAAGAGAAGGCTTTGTCTAGGGTCACGATGACTTATATAGCACCATCAAATCACATTCATTGGAATGAAGAAGAAGACATTTAAGTAAGTCTTCATTAATGTAACTCGAGATATTAGTATGCCTCCTCTTTAGTAGCTGGTGAGCTAAGCATATCTTTAGATCATGTAAGGCCTTGATTAGAGAATATCTTTTGGATAAGACAAGGCATTATATATGCAACTTAGTTGGATACTTAAGTAGACATTGTAATCAACTCGGCTTTGTCATCCACAAGCATATCCATGGGTGGAGCATCCCATGGAGGAGCTATCTCACTAAACCAATGACTTGCTTACCCTTATCAAGTGCTACCCTAAGAAACTTTTAATGTAGTTCACTTGATAATGATGAGCTTGTTGAAAGTTCCAGCATACCTACCTTCTCCTATGGGATCTGTAGTGTTAACTCTAAGTCAATCTCAAGAGGTGAACCCATTGATTTGAGAAGGATAGTCCATAATTAGAAAAAAGGAAATAATCGTAAACTAGTATATTATTTTTTTATATTTAGAGCTTTCAATAAAATAAAATCAAAAGCATAAGAAATATATAAGTAGAATCTTTCTTCATTAATTTCATTTGGGTGGGGTACATAAAAAATCAAAAAGTCGAGTAAGGGATTTAGTGCCCTTATCAGATACAATGCTCTGCCTAGAAGAGGAGCTAGTAGAAGAGATGGTAGCTCCAATAAGTATACTCAAATGGCTACGATCGATAACCATAAGTATTAAGTTTGATGTTATCACACCCTAGTTGTCCTTTGCAACTATAAACCTTCCTTGGTTGTAATAGTTTAAAGTGTAATGTTATTAGGTTCTACCATTAAAGATAAGGATAAAACCTTAAATAAAACTAAATAAAAACTAAAACATAAAAAATAAACCTAAAATAAATAAAAATAAAACCTAAACCTAAACTAACAAAATAAAACCTAAAATAAAAAAAAAAATAAACCTAAACCTAAACTAACAAAAACCTAAAAAATAAACCTAAATTAAACCTAAAAGGTAAAATAAAACATAAACCTTAAAATAAAAAAAATAAAACCTAAACCTCAAAATAAAATAAAATAAAAAACTAAACATAAATAAACATAAACCTAAACCTAAAAAAATAAACTAAAATAAAAAAACCTAAACTAAAATAAATAAACCTAAAAAAAAATTAACCTAAAGAAAAAATAAAAATAAAATAAACTAAAATAAATAAAATAAACTAAATAAATTTAAACTATTAAATTTAAAAAAAAATCTACCCTAAATATTAAACCCTTTACCATAAAACTAACCATAAACCTACAACCCTACACTTACAACCCTAAATCCTAAATCCTAAATCTTAAACCCTAAACCCTAAAACTTAAACCCAAAACCCTAAACCATAAACCTTAAACCCTAAACCCTAACCCTAATCCCTAAACTCTAAACCATAAATTAACCCTAAACCCTAAAAATCATAAACCTTAAACCCTAAACCCTAAATCATAAACCCTAAACTCTAAACCCTAAACCCTAAAAACCTAAAAATGTTAAAACAAAATAAATAAATAAACTTAAACCTAAAAAAAATAAAATAATAAAATAAAATAAAACCTAAACTAAAGCCTGAACCAAAACCTACAAATAAAATAAAATGACCTAAAAAAATAAACTAAAATAAAATAAATAAAAACCTAAACTAAACTAAAAAAATAAACTTAAGAATAAAAATCCTAAAATAAAAACTATCGGCAAAATAAAAATAAAATAAACCTAGAATAAAATAAAATAAATACTAAATAAAAACCTAAACCTAAAAAATAAACCTTAAAAGAAAACCTAAAAATAAACAAAAAATAAAACCAAAATCCTAAACTAAAAAAAAAAACCTAAACATAAAATAAAAATAAATTAATTAAAATAAACCTAAACCTAAACTCTAATAAACTAAATAAAAATAAATAAAACTTAAACCTAATCCTTAAATAAACTAAACCTAAAGTAAGTAAAATAAAATAAACTAAAAATAAAGCTAAAGCTAAACTAAAAAATAAAACCTAAAAATAAACCTAAAACCTAAACATAAAAAAATTAAATAAAACCTTGAACATAAACCTAAAAATAAAAAATAAAACCTAAATCTAAATAATAAACTAAAAACAAAACAAAATAAAACAAATAAACATAAACATAAACCTAAACCTAAAAAATAAACTAAAATAAAAAACCTAAACTAAAATAAATAAATTAAAATAAATAAATTAAACTAAATAAAAATAAAAAATTTAACATAAATAAAAAGAAAAAATAAAATAAACTAAAATAAATAAAAAAATAAACTAAACTTAAACCTCCTTATTTTAATTTAAAAAACCATAAACCCTAAACCCTATACCTTAAATCCTAAACCTAAAGCTAAACCTAAACTAACCTAACTACAACTTAAACCCTAAAACCCAACTAAACCTAAATCAAACCTAAACTAACCTAAAATCCTAAAAACCCTAAACCCTAAAAACCCTAAACACTAAACCTTAAAACCCTAAACCCTAAAGCCTAAACACTAAACCCTAAACCTTAAACCCTAAACCCCAAACCCTAAACCCTAACCCTAAACCCTAAAACCATAAACCCTAAAACCCTAAACCCTAAACCCTAAACTCTAAACTCTAAACCCTAAAAACCTAAAAACCTAAACCTAAACTAAATAAAACATAAATATAAAATAAATAAATAAAACTTAAATAAAATAAAAACTTAAACTAAAACCTAAACCTAAACCTAAATATAAAATAAATTAAACTAATAAAAATAAACTAAAATATGAAAAATTAAAACCTAAACTAAAATAAAAAAATAAACTTAAGAATAAAAACTTAAATAAAATAAAAACTAAACGTACAATAAAATTAAAATAAACCTAAAATAAAATCAAATAAAAACTAAATAAAAACCAAAACATAAAAAATAAACCTTAAAATAAAACCTAAAAATAAATAAAAAAATAATACCTAACCCTAAACTAAAAAAAAATCTAAACATAAAATAAAAAATAAACAAAATAAAATAAAGCTAAACCTAAACTACAATAAACTAAACAAAGATAAATAAATCTTAAACCTAATCTTAAAATAAACTAAACTTAAGCATAAACCAAAACTAAATAAAATAAAATAAAAAATAAACCTAAAATAAAAACCTAAACCTAAAAAAAAATAAAATAAAAACTAAACATAACCCTGAATATAAAAAATAAAATTGAAATCTAAAAAATAAAATAAAATAAAACTTAACCAAAAAAATAAACTTAAACCTAAACCTAAACCTAAAAAATAAACTAAGATAAAAAAACCTAAATTAAAATAAATCAACCTAAAATAAATAAACTAAACTAAATAAAAATAAAAAATAAACACAAATAAGAATTAAAAAAATAAAATAAGCTAAAATAAATAAAAATAAAGTAAACAAACAAAAGAAGAAATGTTGAAAATCTATAAACAAAAATGCTAAAACCTTAAACAATAACCCTAAACTAAACTAAACCCTGCTCTAAACCTAAACCTAAATCCTAAAAACCCAAAAAAACTAAACTATAAATTCTAAACCCTAAACCCTAAAACCCTAAGCCCTAAACTCTAAACCCTAAAACCTAAACCCTAAACCCAAAAAGAAATCCTAAACCCTAAACTAACCCTAAACCTTAAAAAGCTAAAAACCTAAACCTAAACTAAATAGACCATAAAAATAAAATAAATAAAAGAATCTAAACAAAAATAAAAT
Source organism: Cymbidium sinense (assembly GCA_021442155.1). Lineage (NCBI taxonomy): Eukaryota > Viridiplantae > Streptophyta > Magnoliopsida > Asparagales > Orchidaceae > Cymbidium > Cymbidium sinense. Next base: position 1,832 of record JAKCPB010000749.1, on the reverse strand, counting down.
AAATAAAACCTAAATCAAAACCTAAAAAAAAAACTAAACCTTAACCCTAAAATAAATAAAATAAAATAAACTAAAAATAAACCTAAACATAAACTAAAATATGAAACCTTAAAATAAACCTAAAATAAAAACTTATAACCTAAACCTAAAAAAAAAAAATAAAATAAACCTAAACTAAACCTAAATGAAAATATAAATCTTAAACCAAAATAAAATAAATACTAACTAAAAAAATAAAAACATAAAAAAATAAACTAAAATAAAATACCTAAACTAAATAAATAAACCTAAATAAACTAACTAAATAAAAAAATAAACATAAATAAAATAAATAAAAAAATAAACTAAAATAAACAAAATAAATGTTGAATTTGAATTTATTCTCTACTAAAACCCAAAAAAACTAAATTCTAAAAATAACCCTAAACCTAAAACCTAAACCTAAACCCTAAACCCTAAACCCTAAACTAAAACCCTAAAACCTAAACCCTAAACCCTAATCCCTAAAACCCTCAATCCTAAACCCTAAAACCCAAACCCTAAACAAAAACCCTAAACCCTAAACCCTAAAAAGCTAAAAACCTAAACCTAAACTAAATAAAACCTAAAATAAATAAATCTAAACTAAAATAAAAATAAAATAAAATAAAATAAAAACATAAACTAAAATCTGAACCTAAACCTAAACCTAAAAAATATAATAAAATAAAAATAAAAAACTAAACTAAAATAAAATAAAGAAAATAAACTATACTAAAAAAAAATTAAAAAAACCTAAATAAAATAAAAAGTAAACCTAAAATAAAATAAAATAAAATAAAACTAAATAAAACCTAACCTAAATAATAAACCTAAAAAATAAATAAAAAAATAAAACCTAAACCATAAACTAAAAAAAACCCTAAACCTAAACCTAAAATAAACTAAATTGAAACCTAAATGTAAACTAAATAAAATAAAATAAACTAAAAATAAACCTAAACTATAAAATAAAACCTAAAAATAAATCCAAAAGAAAAGACTGAAACCTAATCCTAAAAAAATAAAATTAAAATCTAAACCCAAACCTAAAAATAAAAAATAAAACCAAAACCTAATAAATAAAATAAAATTGAAACTAAGCTAAAAAGTAAACCTAAACCTAAACATAAACATAAATTATAAACTAAATTAGAAAAACATAACCTAAAATAAATAGACCTAAAATAAAAATACTAGACTAAATAAAAATATAAATAAGCCTAAATCAAAAAATAAAAATATAATAAAAATAAATTAAATAAAAAATAAACTAAATTTAATTTAAAAATAAAATAAATAATAAATAAATAAATAAAACCCTAAAACCTAAATAAACCCTAAAACACTAAACCCTAAACCCTAAACCCTAAACCCTAAACTATAAACACTAAAACCCTAAACCCTAAACCCTAAACACTAAACCCTAAAACCTACAACCCTAAACCCTAAATCCTCAACGCAAACCCTAAACCCTAATCCATAAACCCTAAACCCTAAAGACCTAAAAACCTATACCTAAACTAAACAAAACCTAAATATAAAAAAAATAAATAAACCTAAACCTAAATAATATAAAATAAATAAAATAAAACAAAAAACCTAAACTAAAACCTAAACTAAAACTTAAACCTAAACCTAAAAAGAAATAAAAAAAAAAGATAAACTGAAAATAAATAAATAAAAACCTAACTAAACTAAGAAAATAAAATAAACCTAAAAATAAAAACCTAAATAAAATAATAACAAAACATAAAATAAAAATAAAATAAAATAAAAACTAAATAAAAACTTAAACAAAAAAAATAAAGTTA